>JAVSCE010010659.1:0-218384 GCA_032199065.1 Smutsia gigantea | reverse complement strand
CTCTGTTAGAAAGGCAAAGTTTTCTTAAGATTATTGCTGTTTTTAATAAAAAAATTTTAAACAAACATTTTTATTTACCTTTAATGTAATCTGCCTAGAAAAGCAAAGGTTCTGTTTTGTTTTTATCAGTTCTTTTGATAACTTCAAACGGAGTCTTTTCTACTAAAGGAGCTAAGGTTTCTGTTCTTGTCAATTCCACTGCAGTGAATGCTCATTAGATATTTCACAACAGACAATAAAAATCTATAAAGATTGTAGCAGCGCATATGGATAAAGTTCATTCTGCTACTACCAAAAAAAAAAAAAGGCCCTCATTTCCAGACTTTTGCCATCCCAATGTCATTCTAACGTGACAACAGTCTGCTCCTGAACCAGAGAAATTAAGAAGGGTAAACAATGGTCATAAATTAAATCATTGGGGCTACAGGAAAACCAAGAGAGCCAACTGGTTCTTCCCAGCTCTTGAGCAAACTCCATTTTTGACTTTTGCATTCCTTTACCTGCTATTGTGCATTTAAGGAAGAGTATTTTGTTCCCCTGAGGCCTCAGATCTCCCTCTGGACTTTTTGAACACTTTAGAGCAGGACTTCATTTAACTACCACTTACTATGGGTTATCAAAATGCTCTTGTTATTTTAAGATGTGTTACCATTTGAGGTATACCTTCCACAATCTCCAGTGATCAAAGAAAGCACACACTTCACTGGACAAATTATATGAACCTTCATAAAAACCTTACCAACGTCTTAAAATTTTCTGTGTCAGTCATAAGGCAGTCAACAAAAGGAATGAAAAAAAACTGGACTCAAATAGGACAAGTATTGATTACATAGGACTAAATAAATTGGCATGTATATTTTTTATAACTTCTTGTCTAATGTTATACTGGCTTTTATGTTTTGGTTTTTCCATATTTAAGGAAATCTTTTCTCTTACGATGTTAACAATTTGATAACACACACCTTTGTAAACAAAAGTGAAACATTTATCTTTTGCTCTCTCTTGATTCTTCCAGAATTCAGACAATATTGTTAGTTACTTGCATAAGTTGCATAGGAATCTGTTCTCCTTGTAACAGGATGCCCAGTGCACCTAACCCTGCTTCTCTGTGGCACAGTTGATAAAAGGAGATACACTTCAATATTGTAAAGACCTAACTGCGTCTATCAAAAATAACCGTGCTTCAGTAGAACAATCTTTTCACAGTATGCTCCCTGAAGACAAAGACTTTGAATATAGCACTTTACAACCTGGGATTGTCATCTACTGGAAGAGACATCCCCAGAAAGACCCTCTTCAAACCCACTAACAAGATCCTTTCAAGGTCCTGTTATCCAACCCTTGTGCCACCAAACTGCAAGGAACAGGCTCTTGATTCCTGTGTGACATCTGAAGAAAACATCAAACCCTGACTGGACCTACACACCAAAGGTGACCTAAAAATAAAGATTTCCAGGAATTACAGGAGATGACAGCTGAAGAAAGACAGCTTTCCCAAGATGACCAGCCCAGCCCAGCCCCATACACCCTTTTGTAGCAGCTGATTCTTACCTTGTTCCCCCCTCAGCCGGCTTCCTTTTAAAGACACAATACTCATCTGCATTTCTCCTTCTATTGAAAAGGAGGGAAACCTCTCTGACAGTTGGATCTGCCACCAGCAACTCTGATCTGCTTACCATGTCAGAGATCCTTTGATCTTACCTGGAACTAATTTCTCATTCAACCCAAACGCCACTGTTGATTATTACTGATGTTACCTACCAGGCTAGGTTGTTACAGCTGGGTGTTCCCACACCTTGTTTCAACCTTAACCAGTCAAAACCATATAAACTGAACTAAACAACTCCACCTTTGCCAATTATACAATCCTTGCTTCCCTTATGTTCTTTTCCTTATGTAAATATGATCTGCTCCCCTGCACCCAAGGGAAATACAAATGATTTACACTTGTGTTTTTATCAAAGCCCCCTTTGTCTTCCCAAATCCTCTGACCCATGACTTACAAGTGTCAATTTTTTATTTTTACTATTTATTTTATTTTTATTTTAAAGCTATCTACTTTAGCTTTTTAGTTTTAGATATTTTAGCTCTAAAACTAAGGAAGCTAAAAAGGGATGAAGATAGTCATATTTTATGGGTCTTCATATTGAATATATATCATGATAAGAAACATCTCAATTAGTTATCTTTTCTTTCTCAAATATGTACCCTAACTTGAAGACATGATTGAAAATTTTTTAGATTTCATTCTATAGACATTCTCTCCAAACTTTTTGCCGCTTCAAATGCCCACATCCAAGTTCTGGGCACTGAGCTGAACACATGGTCATATGAGATGTAATCATTAATAAAAGTCTTCTGGTTCAAGCTACACACTTGGATATATACAAACTGAATATCGTAGCATCCCCAAACTTGTACAGTATATATGTATTTTTTATTCTCAACCTACCAAAAATGTATCTATTTTAGTTGCATGGAAATTTACTAATATAACATATTAGTGTGCAATACTTAAAAAATAGAAAACAGCAGCTGTCATCAAGCAATAATTTCTTAGGATCTTTCCAACATCATATTAAATTCAAACATCATAAGAAAGTAGCTGACACTGATAATAATATATTAAAGGCATAATTCACAAGTTTCAATAATATTGATTTCTATCAATAATTGTAGATGGTATAAGGTATTCTTTCATAGAAGGTACTTGAAAAGATAGATTTGGGTGAGGGGGGATCTTTTCTTATCTTTTTTATTATTGAGTTACAATAAAATGCACATATCTCAGTGTACAGCTTGATTTTGTCATGTGTATACTCCCACGTAGCCATCATCCCGATCAAGACACCAAACATTCTCACTAATGTTTTTTTTACCTCATTTCCATCTTCATCAACTATTGAGATGTAGTTGGGATGAGTCTTATTGGGATAAGACAACAGGACATCATAAGGAGTTAACGCAACAGAATCCAGGCCAAATTCTTTCCACTGGGATTGAACTTGTTTTGCAAGCTGAAAGTTTTGTTCTGTTCCTGCTAAATGTGGTATCCGGGTAAAATTACTGGTGAGCAAAAATTGAGAGTGGTTAGAAATTAATGCTTAGTCAGGTTTTATCCCAAATCTACAGCAAATAAGACATATTTACATCAAGAAAAAACTTTGAAATGTAAAGGTCACAAAAGCAAAGTGGTACTATTATTATTGCATCAAATAGATTTTCGAAGTGCATTTTGAAGTTTTCATGCTCTAATTTGTATTCATTCAACAGAAAAAATTGGAGAAAATGATCTTCGTAGAGAATTGTTAGGTGCAATCCTGTAGACATATCCCTGTACAGATGAGGAAAGTGTCATATTCTCTCGTTAAGAACCATGCACCTTGGAATTTTCATGGAATTATCTATTTATTTCACTGTGCAAAATATATTTGAGACGTAAAAAATATTTTCAACCAAATACCAAACTGTGATGTCACAAGAATTACTGATAATTACATTTACTTTCAAATACTGAAACTTATAGCCAAGTAAGAAACCTTTTGATTAGCAACTGTGTCCAAAATTTTGGCTATTAGAAATATTGTCAGGAGTAGACTAATTTCTCATTTAATATGTCTAGATACTGTTGCCTTTGTTTTAAATTTCTCCTTCCTGGAAATGTATTGTTTCCCTGAAGATTCAACTCGTTGGTATGTTCAATTTAAATCCCAAAGGGGGAAAAAAAGACTTGCATATGACAAAGCATCATGTAACATGAAAAGGGAGTTCTTTCTAGCTCATGAACTTCTGATTCTAAATATTGGGTCTTTCTAAAATTAACACACTTCCTCCTTATGATGACTTTTAAAAAACTAACAGGCAACAGGATTATGATGACCCCCCTTTCAAATGTGTAATTCCACTGTGTATCTTAATTTTTGATATGGAAAATCAACTGCGAAAGATGATAAGTCTCAATTCTTAAAAAAAAATTGAATTTTTGTGATTTATTTTTTACTGAAGCATCATTGATATACATATTGATTTCACATATACAACACAGTGGCTCTACAGTTACCCATATTACTAAATCCTCACTCTGACTAGTACAGTTACTATGTGTCAACATAGGAAGATGTTACAGAATTATTACCTATATTCTCCAATTTACAAAAATAATATGAAAATCCCCATTCAGTAAATTATTAAGGATTTAACACCTTACATAGGATTTCTAATGTGTTTTTGCAAAATATATTAAAATAACACAGTTTTTAAGAGGCTGCTGAGGAATCTACATATCCCTTCATCAATGTATAGAGAGAAACAGCCAACATGGGCTTATTTTCCACTATATTACATATCACAAATTGTAACATAACTAAAACGGATGCAGATTATGCATATTTCCTGAAGATCCAGCTATAATTCTGTCCCTGCATGCAAGAATTGATATGGGGAGTTGAACCTGTTCTCTCTCTCACACACATACACACACACACACACACACACACACACACACAGATTATCATCAGGTTTTGTTATTATAAAATTCCTTGTAACAGTTCTGTCATTACCAACTACAGCACAAACACTGGGTTGTGATCAGGGGGCTACAACCCACTCATTTGGAGCAAAGTCAATCCTGAAAATGAACCTAGAAAAACAGATCTATTTCTAATGATAAATAAATTGGCAAAAAATCATAGAAATGGTGTATTACAGGTTTTTCCATCATAGAAATGGTGTATTGCAGGTTTTTCCACTAGCTTGTATAATCCTAACCATCTTCAGTTTCACATCTGTACGTGGGGAGAATAGTGCTACCTCACTACATCACAAAGACTTGAGGCTAATCAAATAGATAACTGATATGAAACAGCAGCTGTTAGCTATTTTTGTTTTAATCAGTTAAGAAGTGGTTATAAATAATTTGCTGATGTACTAATAAAGTCTTTTAAAAAATAACTTACAAATGATGCAAAATACCTAACCTGTATTTAAAAAGTGGCTCATATATATCTGTTGGGCTAGAAAAGTTTAAATATGTTTCACATATATATTATCTCAATTAATAAAATGAGCCATTGGTATTCCAGTTTTAATACACTGCATCTGGCTTACAGATGATGGAACAGTGATCCAAGGAACTAGATGACTTTAAAGGCAGCTAGTAAAAGGTAGAACCAATGCAGATCTGTGAAATTCTGAGCCCAGAGGTCTTCTAATCTTGTCTTTCAGAATAGGGTAGAAAATGAAAGCCCCCTAATGAGATGCAAAATAGTGAACAGATATGAGAATTTAACCAGGTGTTTACAAAACAGAAGGGAAAACACAGGATAACCCTACACCCCAGGGGAATTGAAAAAGCAGCCCCTACTTTCTCAGCCACTGAGAGGCAAACAACTTATAAGTGGTGGGGATCTTTAAGAGCAGAGCAAAGGGTTATAAAGAAGGACAAGGTGGAAGATTCAAGGCTTTAATGACCCCCAGCCTATGAGTATAAGTACAGTTGATGCTTGAACAACATGTGTTCGAATTGCACAGGTCCACTTATACATGGATTTTTTTCAATAAATACGTTGAGAAATTTTTTGGACATTTGTGACAATTGGAAATTGCATTTTCTTTCCTCTAACTTACTTTATTGTGAGAATACAACAAATAAAACACATGTAACATGTAAAACGTGTTAATCGGCTGTTTCTGTTATTGATAAGGTTTGTGGTCAAGAGTAGGTTATTAGTAGTAAAGTTTTGGCAGTCAAAAGTTATTTGACACAGATTTTCAACTGCTTGGGGAGTTGGCATCCCTAATCCCCACATTGTTCAAGGGTCATATGTAGACTGAGAGCTCTGATGGACAAAGGGCAAACTGGATATCTGCAGAGTCCAGGAGGCTTCTAGTGATTCTGGGTCCTTAGAGGGATGAGGGGGGTTCTCTTAAATCTTTTTCTTTTGAGTGTTAACAGTAAAAATCTTTGAGTTCTATCCAAACAGGGAGAGGATCTGCGTCAGGACCATGGAGGATAGGTAAGAAGCTGACTGCTTAACTTCGATCTGGCTCAAGAGTCCAGAAAGAGAAACAAAGGAAAGGATTCATTTTCTTCTATGTTTTTCCCTCCATGTCACAGGTAAGGGAAGGAAGAAGGAAGCAGGGACAGCAGGTCTGACTAGGAGAGAAGATTATACCTTACCAGACATCCATGTTTATTATATCTATTACACATAATCATAGTGAAATAAGTGCAAGAGGCAGAGGAGTGATTTCTATAAAATTAAAGCTTCAGGGTTTCTCACTTGAAATGGTCCTTCTGAAGACCTGGGAGGCACCTTAGCAAATTTTTATTTATAGTTTTGATTCTGTCAAATTAACATAGACATGTGTTTATACCATTACATGCATATACATTTAAGCATATGTGTTTGTCTATATATATATTTGTCTTCTACATAAAATTAAAATTTGTATTTCCTAATCAAGGGCTTCAAGTATTCTACTTTGAAAAAGCAATTCCAGCCACCTACATACAATTCTGTTGAAGTGTTTTATATTTAGTTGCTTTGCAAATACTTTTTAAATTCACTGATTTATTTACTCTTTTGCTCTATACCAGAGATAGCTATTTCAGGAAATTGGGAGCTAGTTCTTAAACTGTGTCACATATATGACCTCTAATTCCATCCTCATCACAGTATCATTGTCTCCAATTTACTGATGTGGAAGTGAGAGTTCAGGAAGGTTAAGTATTCATTCAAATTTACTTTACTATCAACAGGCAAAGATGGAATTTATACTCAAGGGTATCTAATTCCAAAGTCTGAGTTTATTCTTTTCCCTAAAATAGGTTATCTTCTTCTAAAACAGGAGTCAGCAAATTATGTCCCATTGACCAAATACAACTCACTTCATGTTTCTATATAACCCACAAGTTTAAAATGGTTATTACATTTTCAAAAGCTGAAAAAATAAAGAGAATATTTTGCAACATCTCAATTACATGAAATTCAAATTTCAGTGTCCACGAGTAAAGTTTCATTTGAGCTGCCACACTTACTCGTTTATGCCTTTTCTATGGCTCCTGTTCTACAGTAACAGAGCTGAGTAGCTGTGATGGAGATCAGCTGCCTAAAAAGGCTGGCCCTTTATAGAAACAGTTTGCTGACTCCTGTTATAAAACATCTATAATGATAAAGATTAGTTGAAATTATAATCCTCTCCAGAAGAAATGTGATACAAGATCTTTAACAAATAAAACTTAAAAAAAAAGTCAGTTCCTGTATATTTCATATACAGGACCAAAACTTCTAAACAGAATAATTTTCCAACAAATAGTTCATACAAACTTTCACGTATATGCTTACTATAAGAATTTCTTGATGTTCTCGGCTTTCAATTCATCCAAAAATGCCTTCTTCATATTATGCTCTGGAACAGTTTTAGTAGCTTCATTGGGGGATTTTATAAACCACCCTGTAAAATACATACAAATATAGGAATGAGATTATCAGCTCACAGACAGGACCTATTCTTCCTTATTGTATCTATCACATCTAAAACACAAATGATCAACAACTGCCTTGACTGAGATTTTTCTGAAGTTTAAATTCTCTTGCCTACTTCCACTGGAAGAAAATCATGCCAACAGACTTTTAAATTACAAAGCAATCACAACATATTTTTTAAATCCAATTTCAATGATAGGTTATTCTAAGCGATGCTTTATGAGGATATTAGCACTAAAATTACATGTTTCAACTAATGGAGGTAAACAAGATCTCTTGAGATGAAGGCAAAAGGGAGATCCACCTCCGTTTGCCTTCAAGTTTCGGTCCCCTGTGACTGCTCTCTGCTGACTCAGAAGCATTCAGTAAATGTTTATCATGAATTAGTTATGAATATATTTCAAGTACATAAGTTATTTCAAAGAACTGAAGGTAACTCAGACTTGCAATTTGTTCTGGTTCTGAAACTAAAACAAAATGCGTTGAGTTGTTGTGTTTCCAGTTGAAGTAGGCTTGAGAAGTTCCACTTCAGAAAGCTACAGTGAAACTACAATTCACTCAACATCCCAGCAAGACATCCAGTGTGCAGAGAAGGCCAGAGGCACTCAGTGGACAGACCACAGAACACTTAGCCCTTCCAGGTGGTTTTTTATCTGAGGTAAGTGGGGTATCATTACATGGTATATTTAGAGAAATGGTATTATTTGGACATAAAACAGTTACCCACATCAACTAGCGAGCTTTTCTGGAACTTTCCAGTTATTTATCTCACACATACATACACTTATGCATATATACCTTCATATTGAAATAAATGGTCGGGAACAAGTGGAAATACAGTTTCACCAGTACAAAAAACAAAGGGACTTGGATTGGATTGTGGGATCTGGGAAGGACACACCTAGCATGAAATGCTTGAATTCAGAGCTGAAAAATGAACAGGATGGAGAGGATGGAGGTCTGAGGGGGAGGGAAGAGCCGAGACTCCTAGGGAAAAACTAACACACTAAGAGGCTGACCTATTCTGTGTCAGCCACTGTGGAGTGAATACAAGAACAGAGCTGAGTGCAATACCAGGAAGAATAAAATGCCTTTAAGAGATCCCGAAGATTCTATTCCCAGTGCCAGCCTTACCAAGTCTATTTCCCATTTTTACAGGTAAACTCAATTTGAAATGTGTACTTATTGAATATTTACTTCATTTAAGCCGACAACAACGCTAGGTGGTTACTAACACCCACACTATGAATAGATGGTGGCTCAAACGTCTTTCAGCAACCCCTGAAGTTCACACAGCAAGCAAGAAGAGCTAGGTTGGGTCAACCGAGCTGGTCTATGCCCTGGGCTTCTAAATCGCAGAGAGGAGATCAGAATTTCAGAGCAGAGGTGAACGACCTGGCAGTACGTTAGATGAGTCCTGTGCTCCAATGTCGGATTAGAAGGATCTCCACACCAGGAAGGAATAAAGAAAAGTGCCGATACCCCAATACTGTGCTAAGAGCTTCGGTGCTATTTCGTTTACTATTCCCAATTTCTTCCTCATAAAGATTGAAAAGGCTAGGAGGGACCCGGTAACTTTTTGAAGGCTAAAAAGAAGTGGCAAAGTAAAAATCAGAATTTAGAAGAGCCTGTGCTCGTCTGTGCTGCCTCCTGGTTTTCTTCGAGTTTGGTTAAGTCTGCAAATCAGTACCCAGGGGCCAAAGCCAAAGACTTGCTGGGAAAGGGCTGCTCGGAGCGCTGGCAGTAATATCTGCTAGTTCCCCAGTGTTCCTCCAAGTATTTACTCCCAAAGACGAAAGAATTAGGGGCGAAAGGGCTTCCACGCAGCAATGCCCTGACGTCTAGCGATTGTATGCCTGAATACCTCCTGTATACATATACCGTATGCCGGCGCCGACTAGACAAAGACCCCAAACAGGTCAGAGGCATTTCCTGCAAAGCTTCCTGGACCACCAGGTTCAGCTGCCCCAGAGATCTGCCGCTATCCTAAAACACCGATTTCTCTCAGGACTCGAGCGCGTGCACCCTTCTGAAGTCCCATTTCAGGGTCACTCCCTCTAACCTTCCCCTGAGTGACGGTCCTACAACAGCGTGGCCAGAACCCCCAGCGCTCTGCCCCCAGAGCCCACCCACCTAACTGGCCGGGGCTCCTCCCCTCCCGCCCCGCGGGAGCTCGGCTGCGCGTACGGCCGAGCGCGGGTGGGCTCCGCGTCTGGGGGGCGCGCGCCCCTACCGAAGAGGAAGCCGACGGTAAAGAGGCCGACGGTCAGCGCCAGCGCCCCGACGCACAGCCAGCGCGGCCGGCGCCCCGCGGCCGGGGCCGAGTGGCTGTCGTGAAGGGGATTCCACATGCCGGCGCGGCCCGCGAGGCCTCCGGCTGCCCTGCGCCTCTGCTCTGGGCCGCCACCGCCCGGCCGCTGCGCGCAGACGCCAGCTCCTGCGAGCCGCGCTCCTCACCCCAGCCCGGCGCCGCTCCACTCCCAGCCCGGGTGAGTCTCCGCGCTAGAGGTGTTCCCAGCTCACTCTGAGCCAATCCCGGCGAGAGGGAGGCCCTGACCGCGGCCGGGGGCGGGGGGTGGGAAACCCGGCCCCTTTGGAGAGGCTCTTAAAAAAAAAGTTTATCTTGGATGTGCCTAGCTCTTGCCTATTTAAAAAGGAAAAGGGGGAAAAAAGGAAGGAAGGAGGGAAGGAATAGTAGAGGAAGAAAGGAAAGAAAGGAGGAAGGAGTTACTTTCCTTCCTCCACTCTCCGACCAATATCTGATAAGCAGAAAGAGAACTGAGGATTTTTCTTGTACTTCAATAAAAAGCTCCTCTTTTGTCTGCCTAGGAAAAGATATGGACCTGGCTCCAAACTAGTTGGTAGAGTACACTAAATCAGCACTCAAGAACTTTTTCTTTTCTGCTCTGAAATCCTATTAAATATTTTATAACACTCCATTGAGTAAAGTCAAGTAGAAAAAGCTGGTGTTCAGTTCTGGCGCTGTTTTGGGTGGTCGAGGCGCTGGCCTCATTGTGAATTGTCCCTATGCTCTTTCTCTTAATATCATTGGTACTAATAAACTTTTAGAGAAGTATTCCCCCTTTACATAACATAACTGTTTTTAAGGAAATAACATGGTGCTTGTAGGAGGCAGAGACTTCTTCCATTTTCATATCTCAGATGTACTTGGCATTACCTCACACTGTAGATATTAAATCAGTCTTTGTTGAAGTAACCTGATGATTGAATCACACGTAATTGTATACCTGTTACAAAGTGGGAAAAAAAACTGTGGTATCTAGAGGGAGAGAATAACCACATTCTTTATAAAATCCATTGTATTTTTATAATCCATGAGGGAGACTTCATATATGGACTCTAGCTAGGAGGACATCATGGGAGCATAGAATTTTAACAGAGCCATAAAGTTTAAAACAGGGTTTCAACCAGTGGGGAGGAGAATAAACTTTTTGGGAGCCAGAGGGGTAGACAAAGGTAGAAGTCTTTAGCAATGTTAATAGTAAATAATTTGGGGAAAGGGAGAGAGTGAAGAGATACAATGTTAGATTGTAAAGAATCTTGGGTACTTTGAACAAGAATTTCTGAGCAAAGCGAAGAAATATGGGGAAAATTAATCTGCCAACAGTGGACCAAGACAACTCCTAGATGACCTAGGAGAGGAAAGGGCAGAGTTTCCATCCCTTTCTAACAATATCCTGTCCTTGTGGAATGTCTCCTAATGTTCTTATTTCCAAATCTAACAAGGAATGACAGAATAATAACACGTGCTGAGTTCTTATTACAAACATGCACCTTATCTACATTAATTCATTTAATCATCATTGGAACCTTTCATAGTTGGTACTAAAGATCGTCCTATTTTATCCACAGGAAAAATAAACTTTAATAGGATGAAGTAAATCACCCCAAATCACAAAGGTAAGACATAATCCAATGTCTGCCCTACTCTCATCCACTGTGTTGCCTCCACTGAGCATGGGATACATTTGCTGAGAGCTTTTCTTGTGCTATTGAGAGGAGTACTGGGCTTGGTGTCAGGAGAACAAACTTTAGATCTGGTTCTGTGTAAGCTGTGTACCCTTATCGGCACATATTCAATTTACTTGAATATATCTCCTCATCTGTAAAATATAGTATCATCTAATAACGTTATTAAGTACTCTCCGCTAATGGAGATGTTTTGAAGGTCAAATGTGACTTTGAATGAGGCGAATTATATTCTTAAATGCCAGAAGGGTTTTTGAACCATGTTAGAACGACCTAACAATTTAATTAGTACCCTTCTAACTCTTCCAAGTGATTTTATATGTTTAAAAAATTTTTTCAATCTTTTAAAATTGGAGGGTAGCTATATGAGCATATACATTTGTCAAAGTGTTTGAACTATACATTTAAAATATGTGCATTTTATTGTATATGTTATAAATTAAGAAAATTGATTAAACAATAAGAGCATTAATGAGAATATTTCTTAACGATTTCTCTAAATTCTCCTCTTACAGAGTAATTCTCATTCTCCTTATGCTAACTTCACCTAAACTAGGGAAATCTTTGTAGACAAGCTGCTTTGTGTTGAATTTGGAGAAGTAAAAAACTTAGCTTTGCTCTTTCCAATCTACTGATGAGATAGATGATAAAAGGACATTGTAAAGAAAATATGTTTGTAATATTTAGTAAAATGTAGGGCTTTTTTCTTGTTAAACTTTTATTACTGAAATAAAACATGCTTAATTTAAGACATGTTTATAGAAATATAGGAAATAAGAAGCTTAAACAATTTCTTACAACCTGTCCCTACACCATATCACCCTCCAGAGGTAAGTACTGAGAATATTTTGCTGCTAATCCTTCTGCAGGATGATACTTCAAAAAATAAAAAATGAGATCATGCTATGCCTTTATTTATTTTTAAAGAAAGCTTTCAGTTAATGCTATAAATATAATCATATAGTATATATAGTTGACCCTTAATATGGGAGTTAGGGGCACCAACCCTCTGCATATCCACATATAACTTTTTTTTAACAATTTATTTTGGTGTCATTAATCTACAATTACATGTGCAATATTATGGTGATTAAACTACCCTCGTCCTCAGGTCCACCCCACCAACCTCATTACAGTCACTGTCCATCAGCGTAGTGAGATGCTATAGAATCACTACTGATCTTCTCTGAGTTGCACAGCCCTCCCCGTGCCCCCCCAACATTACATCTGCTAATTGTAATGCCCCATTTTCCCCCTTATCCCTCCGTTCCCACCCATCTTCCCCAGTCCCTTTCCCTTTGGTAACTATTAGTCCGTTCTTGGGTCCTGTGAGTCTGCAGCTGTTTTGTTCCTTCAGTTTTTTTCTTTCTTCTTATACTCCACATATGAGTGAAATCATTTGATACTTGTCTTTTTCGGCTTGGCTTATTTCACTGAGCATAATACCCTCTATCTCCATCCATGTTGTTGCAAATGGTAGGATTTGTTTTCTTCTTATGGCTGAATAATATTCCATTGTGTATATGTACCACTTCTTCTTTACCCATTCATCTACTGATGGACACTTAGGTTGCTTCCATTTCTTGGCTATTGTAAATAGTGCTGCGATAAACATAGGGGTTCATCTGTCTTTTTGAAACTGGGCTGCTGCATTCTTAGGGTAAATTCCTAGGAGTGGAATTCCTGGGTCAAATGGTATTTCTATTTTGAGTTTTTTGAGAAACCTCCATACTGCTTTCCACAATGGTTGAACTAATTTGCATTCCCACCAGCAGTGTAGGAGGGTTCCCTTTTCTCCACATCCTCGCCAACATTTGTTGTTGTCTGTGTTTTGGATGTTGGCCATCCTCACAGTGTGAGGTGATATCTCATTGTAGTTTTAATCTGCATTTCTCTGATGATTAGCGATGTGGAGCATCTTTTCATGTGCCTGTTTGCCATCTGAATTTCTTCTTTAGAGAAGTGTCTATTCATGTCCTCTGCCCGTTTCTTTTTTTTTTAATATAATTTATTTTATTATCATTAATTTACAATTACATGTGCAATATTACGATTATTAAACTACCCCTTCATCAGGTGCCCCCACCAACCCCATTACAGTCACTGTCCATCAGTGTAGTGAGATGCTATAGAATCACTACTTGTCTTCTCTGAGTTGTACTGCCCTCCCCGTGCCCCCCCAACATTACATCTGCTAATCGTAATGCCCTTTTTCCCTCTTATCCCTCCCTTCCCGCCCATCTTCCCCAGTCCCTTTCCCTTTGGTAACTATTAGTCCGTTCTTGGGTTCTGTGAGTCTGCTGCTGTTTTGTTCCTTCAGTTTTTTTCTTTGTTCTTATACTCCACATATGAGTGAAATCATTTGATACTTGTCTTTTTCGGCTTGGCTTATTTCACTGAGCATAATACCCTCTAGCTCCATCCATGTTGTTGCAAATGGTAGGATTTGTTTTCTTCTTATGGCTGAATAATATTCCATTGTGTATATGTACCACATCTTCTTTATCCATTCATCTACTGATGGACACTTAGGTTGCTTCCATTTCTTGGCTATTGTAAATAGTGCTGCAATAAACATAGGGGTGCATCTGTCCTTTTCAAATTGGGCTGCTGCATTCTTAGGGTAAATTCCTAGGAGTGGAATTCCTGGGTCAAATGGTATTTCTATTTTGAGTTTTTTAAGGAACCTCCATACTGCTTTCCACAATGGTTGAACTAATTTGCAGTCCCACCAGCAGTGTAGGAGGGTTCCCTTTTCTCCACATCCTCGCCAACATTTGTTGTTGTTTGTGTTTTGGATGTTGGCCATCCTCACTGGTGTGAGGTGATATCTCATTGTGGTTTTAATCTGCATTTCTCTGATGATTAGCGATGTGGAGCATCTTTTCATGAGCCTGTTGGCCATCTGAATTTCTTCTTTGGAGAAGTGTCTATTCATGTCCTCTGCCCGTTTCTTAATTGGATTATTTGCTTTTTGTTTGTTAAGGTGCGTGAGTTCTTTATATATTTTGGATGTCAGCCCCTTATCGGATAGGTCATTTATGAATATATTCTCCCATACTGTAGGATGTCTTTTTGTCTTACTGATGGTGTCCTTTGCTGTACAGAAGCTTTTCAGCTTGATGTAGTCCCACTTGTTCATTTTTGCTTTTGTTTCCCTTGCCTGGGGAGATATGTTCATGAAGAAGTCACTCATGTTTATGTCCAAGAGATTTTTGCCTATGTTTTTTTCTAAGAGTTTTATGGTTTCATGACTTACATTCAGGTCTTTGATCCACCTTGAGGTTACCTTTATGTATGGGGCTAGACAGTAGTCCAGTTTCGTTCTCTTACATGTAGCTGTCCAGTTTTTCCAACACCAGCTGCTGAAGAGGCCATCATCTCCCCATTGTATATCCAAAGCTCCTTTATCAAATATTAATTGACTGTAAATGTTTGGATTAATGTTTGGATTTTCTATTCTGTTCCACTGGTCTGTGGGTCTGTTTTTGTGGCTTTGTAGTAGGGCTTGAAGTCAGGGAGCATAATTCCCACTGTTTTATTCCTCCTTCTCAGGATTGCTTTGCCTATTCGGGGATTTTTGTGGTTCCATATGAATTTTAGAATTATTTGTTCCAGTTCATTGAAGAAAGCTGTTGGTAGTTTGATAGGGATTATGTTGACTCTGTAGATTGCTCTAGGTAGTACAGCCATTTTGACAACATTTATTCTTCCTAGCCAAGAGCATGGGATGCATTTCCATTTGTTAGTGTCCTCTTTAATTTCTCGTAGGATTGTCTTGTAGTTTTCAGAGTACAGGTCTTTCACTTCCTTCGTTAAGTTTATTCCTAGGTATTTAATCTTCTTGACGCAATTGTGAATGGAATTGTTTTCCTGATTTCTCTTTCTGTTAGTTCATCATTAGTGTATAGGAAAGCAACAGATTTCTGTGTGTTAATTTTGTATCCTGCAACTTTGCTGAATTCAGATATTAGTTCTAGTAGTTTTGGAGTGGAGTCTTTAGGGTTTTTTATGTACAACATCATGTCATCTGCAAATACTGACAATGTGACTTCTTCTTTACCAATGTGGATGCCTTGTTTGTCTTTGTTTTGTCTGATTGCTGTGGCTAGGACCTCCAGTACTATGTTGAATAACAGTGGAGAGAGTGGGCATACCTGTCTTGTTCTCAATCTTGGATGAAAAGCTTTCAGCTTCTTGCTGTTAAGTATGATGTTAGCTGTGGGTTTGTCATATATGGCCTTTATGATGTTGAGGTACTTGCCATCTATACCCATTTTGTTGAGAGTTTTAATCATGAATGGATGCTGAATTTTGTCAAATGCTTTTTCAGCATCTATGGAGATGATCATGTGGTTTTTGTTCTTCTTTTTGTTGATGTGTTGGATGATGTTGATGGATTTTCAAATGTTGTACCATCCTTGCATCCCTGAGATGAACCCCACTTGATCATGGTGTATGATCCTCTTGATGTATTTTTGAATTTGGTTTGCTAATATTTTGTTGAGTATTTTTGCATCTACGTTCATCAGGGATATTGGTCTGTAATTTTCTTTTTTGGTGAGGTCTTTGCCAGGTTTTGGTATTAGAATGATGCTGGCTTCATAGAATGAGTTTGGAAGTATTCCCTCCTCCTCTCTTTTTTGGAAAACTTTAAGGAGAATGGGTGTTATTTCTTCTCTATCTGTCAGGTAGAATTCAGAGGTGAATCCATCAGGTCTGGGGGTTTTGTTCTTGGGTAGTTTTTTGATTTCCGATTCAATTTCATTGCTGGTGATTGGTCTGTTTAGTTTTTCTGTTTCTTGCTTGGTCAGTTTTGGAAGGTTGTATTTTTCTAAGAAGCTGTCCATTTCTTCTATGTTTTCCAGCTTGTTAGCATATAGAGTCTCATAATATTCTCTTATCATTCTTTGTATTTCTGTGGGGTCTGTCGTTATTTTTCCTTTCTCATTTCTGATTCTGTTTATGTGTGTAGATTCTCTTTTTCTCTTAATGAGTCTGGCTAGGGGTTTATCTATTTTGTTTATTTTTTCAAGGAACCTGTTCTTGATTTCATTGATTTTTTCTATTGTTTTATTCTGCTCAATTTTATTTATTTCTTCTCTGATCTTTATTATGTCCCTCCTTCTGGTGTATTTGGGCGTCATTTGTTCTTCTTTTACCAATTTCGGTAATTGTGTCTTTAGACTATTCATTTGGGAATGTTCTTCCTTCTTTAAATAGGCCTGGATTGCAATATACTTTCCTCTTAGAACTGCTTTTCTGCGTCCCACAGAGCTTGTGGCTTTGTGTTGTTGTTGTCATTAGTCTCCATATATTCTTTGATTTCTGTTTTCATTTGGTCGTTGTTCTATTGATTAATGAGGAGAATGTTGTTATGTCTCCATGTATTTGTGAGCCTTTTTGATTTCTTTCTAAAATTTATTTCTAGTTTTATACCTTTGTGATCTGAGAAGTTGGTTGGTAAGATTTCAATATTTCTGAATTTACTGAGGTTCTTTTTGTGGCCTAGTATGTGGTCTGTTCTGGAAAATGTTCCATGTGCACTTGAGAAGACTGTGTATCCTGCTGCTTTTGGGTGCAGAGTTCTGTAGATGTCTGTTAGGTCCATCTGTTCTAGTGTGTTGTTCAGTGCCTCTGTGTCTTTACTTATTCTCTGTGTGGTTGATTTCTCCTTGGGAGTGAGTGGTGTGTTGAAGTCTTCTAAAATGAATGCATTGCTATTTCCCCCTTTAATTCTGTTAGTATTTGTTTCACATATGCTGGTGCTCCTGTGTTGGGTGCATATATATTGATAATGGTTATATCTTGTTGGATTGACCCCTTTATCATTATGTAATGTCCTTCTTTATCTCTTGCTACTTTCTTCGTTTTGAAGTCTATTTTGTCTGATACAAGTACTGCAACACCTGCTTTTTTCTTCTTGTTGTTTGAATGAAATATCTTTTTCCATCCCTACACTTTTAGTCTGTGTATATCCTTGGGTTTCGGGTGAGTCTCTTGTAAGCAGCATATAGATGGGTCTTGCTTTTTTATCCATTCTGTTACTGTGTCTTTTGATTGGTGCATTCAGTCCATTTACATTTAGGGTGATTATTGATAGATATGTACTTATTTCCATTGCTGGCTTTAGATTTGTGGTTACCAAGGGTTCAAGGGTTGCTTCTTTACTATCTAACAATCTAACTTAACTTTCTTGTTAAGTAATTCTAAACACCGTCTGATGTTTCTTTGTTTCTCTCCCTTCCTATTCTTCCTTCTCCATTCTTTATATACTAGGTGTTTTATTCTTTGCCTTTAGTTAGTATTTGAATGGTCTGCTTTCTTTGCTATGATTTTATTTTCTCTGGTGACATCTTTTTAGCCTCAGTTGTGCTTCCATCTAGAGCAGTCCATTGAAGATATCCTGTAGTGGTGCTTAAGGAGAGGCAAACTCTCTCAACTTTCGTTTGTCTGGAAATTGTTTAATTCCTCCTTCATATTTAAATGATATTCGTGCTGGATACAATATTCTTGGTTCGAGGCCCTTCTGTTTCATAACGTTAAATGTATCATTCCATTGTCTTCTGGCCTGTAAGGTTTGTGTTGAGAAGTCTGATGATAGTCTGATGGGTTTTCCTTTGTAGGTGATCTTTTTTCTCTCTCTAGCTGCCTTTAATACCCTGCCTTTATCTTTGATCTTTGCCATCTTAATTATTATGTGTCTTGGTGTTATCTTCCTTGGGTCCCTTGTGTTAGGAGATCTGTGGGCTTCGGTGGACTGCGAGATTATTTCCTTCCCCAGCGAGGGAAAGTTTTCAGCAATTATTTCTTCAAAGACACTTTCTATCCCTTTTTCTCTCTCTTCTTCCTCTGGTACTCCTATAATGCGAATATTGTTCCGTTTGGATTGGTCACATGGTTCTCTTAATATTCTTTCATTCCTAGAGATCCTTTTATCTGTCTCTGCCTCAGCTTCTCTGTCTTCCTGTTCTCTGATTTCTGTTCCATTAACCGTCTCTTGCATCTCATCCAGTCTCCTTTTAAGCCCGTCTATCACTTGTCTGATTTCTGCATTGTCTTTCCTCACTTCCCTCACTTCCTCCCTCAGCTCTTGCACATTTGTATGTAGATCCATCAGTATGGTTATGACTTTTATTCTGAATTCTTTTTCAAGGCGATTGTGCATTTTCGTCCCTTCAGGCTCCCTGTCTGGGGTTGTCTGGTTGATCTTAGTCTGGACCATATTCCTCTGTCTTTTCATGGCTATAGAAGTGGTCGCTGGTAGGTGCCACGTTTGTCAGGTGGGCTCTTTAAGACTTAAAAAGAAAAAGAAAAAAAAGAGAAAGAAATGAAAAAAGAAAGAGAAGGAAAAACAAAAAAAAACAATAGAAAAAAACCAAAAACAAAACAAACAAACAAAAAACAACAAAAATGTGCACCCGGAGTAGATTCTGTGGGGATGCTGTAGGTGGTGCTGTTGCTCCACTATTCCGCAGCCACAGCCGCGCTGCTCCACAGGGCCCTTCATAGCTCTGGCTGGGGTGGGAACAAATGGGAGTCTGTTGATCTCTGTGGGAAGTCTAAGTGTGGCCAGCCTTTCCCAGTCACCAGCTAAGGGGCCCAAAACTCCCCAGGACTCCCAGCCCTCAGGCTGAGTGTGCCGGGACCATCCGGCTCCTCCGCTGGGCTCCTGTCTCTTTAAGACCAATGAAAAAAGCGCATGCTTTCCTTTTTTTTTTTCCTTTCCAGGAGCCGGCTGCAAGTACCTGGGTGCATTCCCAGTCAGATCCTGCACCCTCTGTCTCTCCAATCTCCGCTACACCACGTGATGTGTGTCAGCGCTCCCAGCGCAGATCACTGGGCCTGGTTATTTTGCGGGCCTGTACTTCCACTCCCTCCCGGCTCTGAATCCTTTCCTCCCACCGATGCACTGGGGTGGGGGAGTGCTTGTGTCTCGCTGTGTTGCGGCTCCGTATCTTACCTGCCTCGTGGGTGCCGAGTCCTCTCAGGTGTAGATGCAGGCTGTGTGCTGTCCTGTATCTTCTGATCTCTTTTTTTAGGAATAGTAGTACTTGTTGTATTTTTCATAAATACATATGATTTTGGGAGGAGATTTCCACTGTCACGCTCACGCCACCATCTTCCCGGAAGTCTCCACATATAACTTTTGACTCCCCCAAAACTTAACTACAAATAGCCCACTGGTGACCAGAAGCCTTACTGATAACCTAAATAGTCCATTGACATATTTTATATGTTGTATGTATTATATACTGTTATCTTGTAATAAAGTAAGATAGAGAAAAGAAAATGCTTTTTTTAATTGTCACAAATCTCCAAAAAATTCTCAAGTGTATTTATTGAAAAAAAATCTGCATATGAGTGGACTGCACTGTTCAAACATGTGCTGTTCAGGGGTCAAATGTGTACTTTTATGTTGGGCTTCTTTCACCCAGAATTACGTTTGTGAGATATTTCAGTTCTGTGCTATATAAATTAGGTTTGCCAAGGAAGGGAAAGCCTTGACTTGTGAAATTTCCTGATTTCCATCATTATTCTCACTGTGGCAGATTTCACACTAACAAAATGATATAACTGAATGTGCAGTTGGAAAGAGATGCCTGTATAATGCCTCTTGTAAGCTGATAGGAGCAGGTCCCAGAATACCACTGAGCTGTATTTTTCCTTGTAGCAATAGTTCATTCATTCTCAGTGCTATTGACTAACCAGTTGTACAAATATGCCACCATTTATTTCTCCATTCTCCTCGATAGTTATCTCGATTGTTTACAGTTTGTGACTATTACGCATTTTGCTACTGTTAAAATAGGCAGTTAGTTAGACACAAACAGGAGAAAGGGGCCAGCCCATCACCAAAGAAGACGTCTCCCTGTCCAGCCCCTAAGCCCTCCTTAGTTCCCAGTTCCATAGTCAAAGACCCCTAGTTTATCAGGAGGCCTAGACAGTCAAGGACACCTAGATTGTCAAGAGACCTGAAACCGCGGGGGCTTCCCTGATTACAGGGCATGCGCATCATCCAATGACCTTGTCCAAAGTAATGCCACCTCATTAAAATAATATCTAAATCTAATTAACATTGTGGTTTTGTCCCCTGTAGCTTTCACTTAGGTACTTATGGGTAAGATGCCTGTGCACTGAGAAAAAGGTTATATAACCTAGAGCTGTCAATCAAATGACATAAGACACAGAGCAGGACTTTGTGCCACTTTCATAAAAGCCAACCTACTCCAATAGCAGGGCTGCATCTGGTTTCCAGACAGCCTACAGTCCTTTGTCTGGAGAGGGTACTTTTCACTTTAACCCAATAAATTCCTCTCTGCTTTTTTCTTGCTATCTAGTCTCTTGACTGAATTCTTTCCTTCAAAAAGACAAGACTTGGGAAACACAATTCATTCCATTGGCAACACTATTATGAACATTCTTGTGCATATCTTTGGAGATCATATGTGTTTATTTCTGTGGATATATATCTAGAAGTCATGGGTTTATGTTCAGCATTAGTAAACAATTCTACTTTTATGTACCACTCTTACCAACAGTGTATGTGAAATTCTGATTCCTCTACGTCCTTGCCAACTAAATTGTATTTCCCTGTCAGTTACTAAAATGAAGCAGTAGCTTTAACTATGTTTGTTGCCCATTTGTGCTTTTACATTTTTGGAGTGATTGTTCAAGTATTTTGTCCAATTTTCTATTGGGTACTTTGTTTTTTTCTTTTTTGTTTTCTAGGAATTTTTATATATACTTATGCCTATAATTTTGCAATGTTTGTTTTACTCAGGAATGCAGACTTTCATATCAGTATATAAATTATCTCCTCTATTGTTTCTACTAGCTTTATGGTATTTTAAAGAATGGTTATGAAAATGGAATTTTTTATTCTTGAATACCGACAATTTCAGTGCATATTTGATTCTTGTTAAGAATTTAATATATTGAATCAAAGCTGAAATCTGTCCTAGAAAGTAGCACCAGGAATATTGTCATGAAAAAACATTTAAAAAGAAGGAGTGGCCCTTAAAGAACTTGAAGAATGAAAAGGTTTTCTCCAAGCAGATGAAGTAGCAAGGGCTTTTTTATTCCACACAAAGCAGAATAATCAGAGAATGTGAGGGATTTTAGTGTGATAAGCAAGGTGAGTGTGATTTGTATGGGACAAAGGAAAAAGTGTTGAGATTTGTTTGGAATATAAAAGTAAGAACTCAGCCAGAAGTTGATTGGGAATAAATATTGGCAAAAGTCACAGTTTTGAAGGTGTGTAGTGGGAATTCTGAGAAAAATATATTATTAAGATCTAAACTGAAGGGAATTGATTTAGCATGCATCTAAAGGAATATCTCCTTTAAAGCTCTTGAAATAAGGGGAACAGTGAATTGAAGATTCAATTTAAAATACAATTTTATTGGGGAAGGGGAGTAGTGGGGATTGAAGGGATGTTTCATTGTTTATTTCAAACTAGAAACTAAAAGCTAGAACCTCTGTTTTTTGTTTTTGTTTTTAATATGGAACACTTGTACACTGTTGGTGGGAAAGCAATGTGTAGCCACTATGGGAGATAGTACGGAGGTTCTTCAAAAATTTAAAAAGAATTACCATATCATCCAGCAAGCCCACTTCTCAGTATTTATTCAGAATTGAAGAGATATTAGCACCGTCATGTTCACTGCAGCCCTATTTACAACATCTAGGAGGTGGAAACAACCTAAATGTTTATCTACTCATCAATGGATTGTTTTAAAAAGTGTGCTGTATGCATACAATAGATTATTATTTAGCATTAAAAATAGAAGGAAATCCTGCAATATGTGACCACATCAGTGAACCTTGAGGATACCATGCTAAGTGAAATAAGCCAGTCACAGAATAAAAAATACTGCATAATTCCACTTATATGAAGTATCTAAAATAGCCAAACTCACAGAAGCAAAGAATAGAACTGTGGTTGCCAAGGAGTTGCTAATTAAAGGCTATAAAATTTCAGTTATGTAAGATGGATAAATTCTAGAGATCTGGTGCATAAGATTGTGCTTATAGATAATACTGTGCATAGATAGATAATGATACTTTTTTGTGCACGTACAAATATGTTAGAAGGGTAGATGTCATATTGAACATTCTTACCACAATTGTAAAAACAAAATAGGTGGCAATTCTAAAAACTAAAGGATGCTAACAGGCCCAAATTGTAACCCAAACAATAAATTAACAAAGATTATTTTCTAAAATGCTGAATCTAGATTCACTTAGAGTATTTATCTAATAACAAATGCCTTTGAAATCACACATACTGGTTTTAAATTTCTTTCATTTACTCACATATGCAATTGTAGGTAAATTATTCAGTCTTGGATACTTTATATACATATATTACTTGATATATTTGTATGCAGTTTTACTGGAATATGTAAAAGAAATTAAGATTCCCCATATTTATAAATTAAATTTATTAGGCTTGTAATAATTGATTTTAAGTACTTGAGCAGGTTTGTTAGACAATTAAGTTCTTAAAAATTAATAGAATACATTACATGTATGAATGCTGTTTAGAATGTTTAACAGTATTTGATTAACTGTGTAAAATAAACTAAAATTATGAGAGGTTCCATAGTGATTGTTAAAATGTATTCGATTTATAAATAGAATGAGATATATATGCTGAAATTAAAGAAGCTAAGGAGGAACAAGGCTTTTTTAATTCCTAACTTAAATTAACCAAATATTGATTATAAAAAATCAAAATAAAACTCTGAATAGTTTTTTCTCTATAAAACCTGACCTTGAGTACATTAACAAAAAAAGAAAAGAGACTGTAGTTACCAGGCAGTAGCCCAGTTCAGCTACTCATCCCTCCAAAAGGCCAAAACTTGAGAGACAAGTGTTGGTGAAAAGGAAAGGTTGCTTTATTTAGGAAGCCGGCAACCTGAGGAGATGGTGGAGTGGTGTCCGAAGACCATTTCCAAAGTGCCATTCAGAGTGAGAGCTTCTAAACGGGAACTTGGTGGAGACAGGAGGGGGCTAAGTGCAGAATCCGCAGTTAATCAATGGCTCTTGGGCAGACTTGCTGGCACCAAGGAGGCTGTGTGCTCAAAACTGCCTTGACAATGGCATGTCCTTATCTGTGGTCTCCAGGGGAGCATCCCAGGTGAAATTCCCGAAATTCAGAAATGTCTGGTTGGAGGGCAACATGGAGGGAATGTCTTAGCTTGTATTTCCTTCTTGGTCTCATGCCAGCAGCTCCTTTGCCAGCCCTTTAAATGTTGGAGCATCTCAAGGCTCTGCTTTTCACCCTGTGCTCTCTTCTTTTCATAGTATCACTTCAGGTGATTTTAAGCTCTAGGTGGCAGAAACTGGTGAGAGGGTCACTAAACACACAGCTAGACTACAAGTACCAGTCTCCCTTGAAGCTAGGTGGGCCCATAGTATTACAATATAAGAGCTAATAAAATATGGGAGGAAACAATGTCTATCACTGCCAAGCCTAGCCCTTAAAAACCTCTTCCACAATCCTCCACTCTCTCTCTTCACCTCAGTCATTTGGCTGGATGCACTGGATCTAGCAGGGAATCAGAGGCCCTGGGGGATGGTATAGCCTCAAGATGGAAAGAACATCGATTCCTGATTCATTGCTTGAATAAGAGGTCAGCAATCAAGAATGCCCAGTAGGACTTTATAGAAATATGGAAGAAACTTCTATTTTTTTTTAACATAGTGGGTGTATTTAAACAGAAGCTCATGTCACTAAGCATCACTGGTCTTGATGGAATCCTTTCATGTTTGTTGTTGGTCTAGATTTCACCCCTAAGATCCAGAATTAAATATTGAATTGTTTAATTCAGATCTCCATCTGGAAGTCTGTTAGGCCACTAGCTTCACATAGTCAAGAGAAATTGTTCTACCACCCACCTGTATTAAGGTTCTTCAGAGAAACAGAACTAATAGGGTTTATATATATATAGATAGATAGATAGATAGATAGATAGATAGATAGATAGATAGATAGATAGATAGATAGATGATAGATAGATATAGATAGATAGATAGATAGATAGACATCTATAAGAGGAGATTAATTATAGGAATTGGCTTACATGTTTATGAAGACCAAGAAGCCCCACAATCTGCTGTGAGCAAGCTAGAAGCCAATGGTATGATTCAGTCCAAGTCCAAATGCCTGAGAAGGGGTGTGTGTTGGGCTGAGGATGAGGAGTGGTGTCCTTGGTGTGAGCCCCCAAGCCCAAAGGCTGGAGAACCAGTTGTTCCAATGTCAGAGGGCAAGAAAGAAACATCTGTCTCAAGAAGGAAGGGTATTCACCTTTCCTTCATTTTCTTGTTCTGTTAGAGCCCAGTCACATTGGTGAGGGCAGATCTCTTTATTCAGTCTACTGAGTCAAATGCCAGTCTCTCCCAGAGCCACCCTCACAGGCACACCCAGAAATGTCTTACGAGTCATCTGGGCATCCCCTAGCCCAGTGAAGTTGACATATAGAGTTAACCTTCACACCACCTACCAAAAAATGAACCCTCCACCTCCCCATCATGACCCTCATGGCCTGCCACACTTCCCTGTCTGCTCTATCAGAATAAATGCCACCATTCTCCATTGCTGTTCAGGATGAAAACCTAAGTCATTCTTTATCCATTTACTTATGAAATATTTATTTAGTGTCTCCTATGTATCAGGAAGTATGCCAGGTACAGCAGATACAATAGCAAACACAGTGAAAATGGTTCCAATTCTCCTTTTTACTCCCAAGCGTGTATGCCTTAAAAAAAAAAAGAAAAATCATATCCATCTCTTGCTTGAAAATCTTTGCCTTTACACTTTTTTTCCTTCTATAAAACAGAGTTTAAATTCTTCATCAAGATATGCACATTTTCCCACAGCCTTAGACAAGTCTGTTCTTGTAGTGGGCATCTACCTTGAAAACCCCAGGATCCTGGGCAAAGTTAATTGAATAAAGAACAAATAGTTGATTCAGCTTAGAGGAAATTCTGTTTTGCTGAGGTGTTGATTGGAGTTTGAAATGGCTAGAAGTGTTACCTATGTGGCCTCCCAGGTGGACACAAAAACCAAGAAAGTAGGATTAACTAGAAGATAGAATAAAACAAGTGTCTAGAGAAGAGCAGAGATAGTGTTAGAAATGAACTACTCCCTTGGTTCTGACCTTCAACATCTTGGTTCCAGCATTTCTTGAGACCCAGTGTCATTCTTACCTTGGGCTCTGAGAGCTCTTGTGTCCTTGCAATACACCCTGCCCCCTCCACCAATCTCCTTTTTGATTAAAGTAACAGGAGTTGTTTTCTCTCCCTTGCAGTATAGAATGCTGGCTAATGAAGCTCCCCAGCCTCACCTCTGACTCCACACCACTTCCCCATTCCTGCTCCCATTACTCCAGAGGCGGAGGTGAGAAGGCACCTTGGCTCACGGCTTACGGGCACCTTAGCCTGGTGCTGGTTGCTCCTGGGGCATTGATGGGGGTGGGAGGGGTCCTTTTGATTCCCTCTACTGACACCAGAGCTATTTAAAGATAAACTGAGGCATATTAAAAAACTTAAGACTTTATTTGAGCAAAAATGTATTTGAATTGAGCATTGCCAAACCTATAGTGGTTAGGGTCGCTGCTGCCAGGAGTGTGGGGAGGGGCTTTTATAGAGAAAAAGTAAGGAAATTATTGATTGGCTATAGCTTGAAGCCTAGTTGGCTGATTGTAATTTGTTGTCCTTAGCAATTTGATTTGATAACTTTGAAGCATTTATAGGCTTAAATTTTGGTTTGTTTTTGTAAGTCCCCACAGCATTAGAGACACATCAGTCTAATGGCCTCCTGGTCTAATTAGTATCACACTCTTCTTTTATCAGTCCTGGATTTTGGAGTTCATTCCAAATCCAGTGAGTGTTATGAAAGGATCTCTTGTCAAAGATGTTTCAAATACAAGTTGTTTATTTAGGTTTATAAGTATTTTTGTTGTTGTTGAAGTAGTTTATTAAGCCACCATTTGAGGGTTTGGAAAACATCTGTAAGGTATTTCACACTTTTCTATTTGTATTTGGGAACTCAATGTCCTCCTGTACTGGAATACTATGTTATTCTCTTCACAAATGTCTATTTTGTGATTGTATCCTTTGCCAGTATGTACTATATCTTGGTTAAGAATCTCCTGATGAGTTTCCACCTTTTCTTCTGTCAAGAGCTAAATTGAACAAGATGTTTTTTGAGGCAGTGGCCGGTAATATGCAAATAAACCCTTTGTGCACTGTAAGATCGCTAGCTAGGACAGCTTTGTGGGAGAAAGGACCTCTTCACCCTTCAGAAGAGGCAGGAATATCACTCTATTCCTTAGGATTGTCCCATCCGTCTGTGACTTTGACATGATCATGTAGGGTGATGCAGATGTAGGCTTGTAATTCAGTTCATTGTTGCTTGCCCTTACTGGTGAGGAACTTGACTTGTTCTTCTGTCCCAGCTCTTTCCCTTCACAGCAGGTAAGTCAAAGGAAAAGAGAGAGTTGTGGAGGTGGGTGACCAAGACCTGAGAGGGAGGGTTTCAAAGTGACATCCTTCAGAAAGACCGAATTATGCCAACCAGTCTAAACACATTTTGGAATTAAATTTGGATTCAGTATTTTTTCTATGTCTCTGGTTCCAATTAAAAAAATTTTTCTCCTTTAAATTTTTTTTTTAGTACAAATGACTTAGAAAAACTCCAGCTTTATCCTAGCTGAACTGACATGGCAAGGAATGTTTCAGATCTCAGACGTAAGGAAATAGGGAACAGCTTATTTCTAAGGAGGCAAGCCAGCAGGGAGGGCCCTCTTAGGAAAGCCCAGTAACAAGAAAGTTGATGTGAGTGGTGTGATATAATGAATCATAAGAAATACATATTTGGTCATATAAATATGTATTTCCCAGGTATATTTGGTCTTTCCACAGTTTTTGAAAACACTGCAGTCTTAAAGGTGAAACGGGTGTTTTGTCATGTTAATGAGAGACTTTTGGACACCCCCCCCAACCCCCCCACCCCCACACCCCGCCAAGGGAGGTTGAGTCAGCCAATGGCCAGTGATTTAGTCAGTCATGACTATGCAATGAAGCCCTCACAAAAAGAAGAGCTTATCGCTCTGCTCTGCTGTGCCTGCTTTCCTTGGTGGATCCTGCTTCTTGGTCAGAGAAAGCTTCTGTGCTTGGGGAGCCAGAATGCCTCCACATGCCACTAAGCCAGGCCCCAACCTCCATGAGGAATGAAGCTCCTTTATTTGGGACCTTGCCCTTTGTCTCTCTTTGGCTGTTAACTTTTATCCTTTATGATACCCTTTATTTAACTGGTAAACATAAGTGTTTTCCTGAGTTCTGTGAGCTGCTCTAGCAAATTAATCGAACCTAAGGGGGAGGTTGTGGGAACCTCCAATCTGTAGCTGGTAGGTCAGAAGCACAGGTAACTGCCTGGGGCTTGCGACTGGCATCTGGAGTGGGGGATGGAGGGCAGTCTAGTAGGATGGAGCCCTTAACCTGGAAATCTGGTGCTTTCTCCAGGCAGATAGCATCAGAATTGAGTTGAGTTCTCCAACACCCTGCTGGTATTCGAGAACTGCTTGTTGTTATGGGTGGGAAAACCCCCTCCCACATACTTACACACATTGGAATCGGGTCTGGGAACCCGAATGGAGTTACACTACTATTACTGCTGTGTATAATATTGTTATTGTTATACATATATGTAGGGAAAAAAGACACCGTAGCATTTGGTGTCGGAGGAGAGAGAATAACAAATGGAAAACAAGAGTTTCTCAGCAAAATAATCCTTTACCCGCTGCACCCCCACTCTACCCCCTCAACTGCTACCAAAAAAAAAAGACTTAGTCCTTGTGGTGTTCTAAGAACTTTTCAGTTACTGGTAATCACCAAAGAAGGGGTTTAGTCTCTGCACAAGGACAAAATGAGAGTTGCAACATAGTTTCAGAGTCCAGAAGAAAAGGGCTTCCTGCCATGGATTGCCAAATATCATTATAAAGTTTAGCTTCTGCTTGGAGTGCTCATTCCTGTCTTTCTTATATAATCTTATTGTTTCTTTGGAAAGCTGCCCAATTCCATCTGTTTTCTATCTGGGTATTTGGTACTTACTGTCTTCTTATCATATATTACTCATATATTGTTCAAGTGGATTTTGCTGTTTAATGGAAAGAAGCTAGACTGGGAATCAAGAGCTGTGGATTTACACATTTAAAAGAAGTGATGATATAATAATGACTGACAGCTATTGCTTATTTTCTATGTGTCTGGGGTTGTGGTAAATGGTTTACTTGGGTAGCTGGAAATAAGTAGTATTAAGTGAGAAACAAATTGTGAGGGTAGATATATATGTGATGAAATTTAGCTTGGTTCAGAATAAAGTATCAAGAAAATTATCTATAATATACATGGAATCATCAGTGTACTTTGTGTTTAGGCATAAGTGGGGAGTATTTCAAGCAAATGTTGCAATTTTTACAGTTAAGCCAGATAACTCAGGAAAAAAGAGAAGTCTGCTTTTATTATTATTCTTTTTTTCAAGCCTAGGTAGCTGAATGTCTCATTTCTGCTAAGAAAAAGTACCCACAGCCTGGAAATTGCAAGACCACTTTATTCACTGTCATAGTCATGTAACATAGCTGAGTTAGGCCCTTTATTCAGAGGCCCTGGGGGAACATGGGGCTATATAATGGGGTAAAAGAGAAAGCAGGGAGGAGAGGAAGTGTAACTTCATTAGGGGCAGGAATCCAAGATTCTCAGAAGGGCACGGTAGTTTTCTCATTTTTAAAGTTTTTTTTAATCGCCCTTCAACTGAAGAGAATTGAAGTCATAAACATCCTTTTTTCCATCCCCATTTTCATTATTTACTTTACATAAAGATGGAGTAAAGTGTTGCTGCAGATAAACTCTATCATTTAATTAAAACTGCACACAGGAAGATAATTTGTATTAATAAGCAAGTGAAATAGATGTTTGTGCTAACTCATATTTCAACAGGTAGGACACCTTGTTTTTATTATTATTATTATTATTGTCACTGTGGGTTTGTACATACTGGATATTTTACAGTAAGAGTAAGGTAAAGTTGTCACAGTCTAAATATGGATGAATTCTATAACTCAGGACTTTGAAACACAATTAAACATTTTTTAAAAGACTAATTGAATAATTCCTTTCTTTTACAGAGAAGAATAAAAGTGATGTACTTTTTAACACCATTAATTTAAGTGTCATTATGGGCAAATACTACCCATGATAAATGGGATTCTGTCAGAGCCAGGCATTGCACAGCTCCCCATGGGACACACATGGTACTCAGTGGGGATTGGGCATCCTGGAGTCATTTACCTTAGCGCCTTAGTCTGGTGTGGGTAAATGGCAGAATTTCCAGTATCTCCCGCCTAGCCACAGTCCATTTATGTATCAATGGTGTTTGCCACTGCAGATCCTCCAGCTGATCTGGGGCAAGGGATGGAGAGAAAATGGGCATTCTCTCCTCCCCTCTGTTTCTGGTTCATACTTGGTCTGGCATTTGCCAGTCACCAAGGACCTGCTCATGAAGTTCCTCCCAGAAGGGGCAGGCAAGGAAGGGGAGCCTGTGCCACAGCTGTCAGAGGGGACAGATGGATGAGTTGTATTTTTGAGCAAGCTGTAAGAGATAAAAGCCTTTCTCCCAAACTACCCTTTCCCTTGATTTACTTCAGTTTCCTCAGATTCATAGGGCACTCGCCCAGAGCTGGGAACACCCTTCCCCCAAAGCTACATCTGGTATAAATATTTAATTCCATTTTAGTAATTCCTTAGCCAATAGTGGCTAAGAGAATCACCTGTATTCTAGTTTGGTTGAATTTTTCTTTGTTGCTTGGCCTAAATTCTGAAACTCTTCTATATGTCCCCATGTTCTGTTCTTGTAACACACTCTTCTGCATTCAGATGTTCCTTTGTACTGAAAAGAAATTAACCATATGTATGCACATCCAAAATTTTCAGAATTCACTGTACATAACCAAGTGTGTTTGTGCAATATACCCCTATTTCCTATCTCTGTCTCTATTTCTCTTGGGTATGTACCCAGGTGTGTTTGTGCAGTATACCCCTATTTCCTATCTCTGTCTGTATTTTGCCTTGGGTGTGCTGATTCTTCACAGAAAGAGGATATTCATGGAGATCTCAAACAAAAAAGTTCCTCCCACTGGACAGAATGTGGATGATCTGGCACTTCCAATATAACATTATAACAATATTTAATATCTTCCTTCCTTTGATTGAAAGAGTTTAGAATTATTATTGGTTAACCATTTTATGCCCATAATATGTTAAGGAAGTATAATAATTTAACACATCTTCTCCATATCCTTTTTTTTTTTTTTGGTCAATCTGTTGTACTTGCAGATCTTCTCTAAATCATCTCATCTTTTTTTGGGCTAAGTCTAAAAATATGTCACATCTATGCTCCAGCAAAATTTATGTGTGCCTGTTATAGATTGAATAGGTTTCTCCCAAATTTATATATTGAAGTCCTAACCCCCAGTACCTCAGAATGAGGTATTTAGAAAGAGGGTCTTAGCAGAGGAAACTAAGTTAAAATGAGGCCATTTTGGGGGGCCCTTATGTGATATAACTGGTGTCCTCATGAAAAACGGAAATTTGGACATAGACCTTCATAGAGGTAGAATGCCTTATGCAGAGGAGGGCAGAGATCAAGGTGATGCTTCTACCTGCCAAGTAATGGCAATGATGCCAGCAAGCCACCAGAAGCTAGAGTAGGGACCTGGAACAGATCCTTCCCTTACAGTCTTTAGAAGAAACCAGCCCTGCTAACACCTTTATTTTGGACTTCTAGCCTCCAGAACTGAGATGATAAATTTCTGTTAAGACACCCAACTGTGTCATTTTATTATAAGACAATATTACAGTTCCTTGTTATAATTAGGGAACTAATACAGAGATTCTATTACAACAATTACTTTGTTAACTACAGATTTTTTCCTTTGGCATTTCAGTTGACCACTGGAGGATGCTTTTATCAAGAGGAGTAACCTTGCCTGCCACATACTTTACTCTGGTAGTTTTGTAAGGGATACAAAATATAAGACATGATTCCTGCCTTCAAATCCAAACTTTATTCATTAGATATTTATTAATCCAGATGTAATTATGAAACAGGCACTCAGGTTATGGGCCAAACAGTGGTAAGCACAAGAGAGCATGATCCTTAGTCTCATGGAGAAAGTAGCCTGGAAGATGGCCCTGGAGTGGAGCATTAAGAACATACACAAAGAGATCACTTCCAGGAAGATGGCGGTGTGAGCAGGGCGGCAGAAATCTCCTCCCAACACTGTATTTATCTACGAAAACACAGAAAATACATCTATTCCTAAAAGACAGACCAGAATACACAGGAAAGCGCACAGCGTGCAGCTACACCTGAGAGGACTTGGCACCCCAAGAGGCGGGTAAGATACGGAGCCGCGACCCGGGGGGACCCGAGCCCTCCCCCACCCCAGCGCACCGGCGGGAGGAGAGGAGTCAGAGCCGGGAGGGGAGTGGAAGTACACCCCGCGAAGTAGCCAGCCCCGGTGATATGCGCGGGGAGCGCTGACCCACATTGCGCAGTGCGGCGGAGATTGGAGAGACAGAGCGGCAGGATCTGAGCTGGGAACGCGCCAGGGTGCTTGCAGCTGGCTCCCGGGAAGGAAAAAAAAAAAAGTGCGCGCTTTCTTCAGCGGTCTTAAAGAGACAGGAGCCCAGCGGAGGAGCCGGATCGCCCCAGCACACTCAGCCCAGCAGGCTGGGAGTCCTGGGGAGTTTCAGACGCCTTAGCTGGCGACTGAGGAAGCGTAGCCATACTTAACACCTCTCACTGAAATCAACAGCCTCCTACTCGTTCCAACCCCTGCCAGAGCGATAAAGGGCCCTGCGGAGCGGCACAGTCACAGCTGTAGAATAGTGGGGCAATAGCGCCACCTAGAGCATTCCCACAGAATCTACGTCCGGTGGGCATTTTTTGTTTGTTTTTTTTGTTTTGTTTTGTTTTTTTGTTTTGTTTTTGTTTTTTCTTTTCTTTCTTTTTTTTCTTTTTTTCTTTCTTTCTTTCTTTTTTTTCCTTTTTTATCTGTTTTTTCTCTCTTTTTTTTCTTCTCTTCTTAAAGTCTTAAAGAGCCCAGCTGAAATACATGGCAACTATCAGTGACCAAATTATACAGCCATGAAAAGACAGAGGAATATGGTTCAGACCAAAATCAACCAGACAACCCCAGAGAGGAAGTCTGAAGGGATGGAAATGCACAGCCTCCCTGAAAAAGAATTCAGAATAAAAGTCATAACCATGCTGACGGACCTACAGAGAAATGTGCAAGAGCTGAGGGAGGAAGTGAGGGAACTGAGGAAAGACAATACAGAAATCAGACAAGCGATCGACGGGCTTAACAGCAGAATGGATGAGATGCAAGAGACTGTTAATGGAATAGAAAACAGAGAACAGGAGTACAGAGCAGCTGAGGCAGAGAGAGATAAAAGGATTTCTAGGAATGAAAGAATATTAAGAGAACTGTGTGACCAATCCAAACGGAACAATATTCGCATTATAGGAGTACCAGAGGAAGAAGAGAGAGAAAAAGGGATAGAAAGTGTCTTTGAAGAAATAATAGCTGAAAACTTTCCCTCGCTGGGGAAGGAAGTAGTCTCGCAGTCCACCGAAGCTCATAGATCTCCCAACACAAGGGACCCAAGGAAGACAACACCAAGACACATAATAATTAAGATGGCAAAGATCAAAGATAAAGACAGGGTATTAAAGGCAGCTAGAGAGAGAAAAAAGATCACCTACAAAGGAAAACCCATCAGACTATCATCAGACTTCTCAACAGAAACCTTACAGGCCAGAAGAGAATGGCATGATATATTTAACGTTATGAAACAGAAGGGCCTCGAACCAAGAATATTGTATCCAGCACGATTATCATTTAAATATGATGGAGGGATTAAACAATTTCCAGACAAACGAAAGTTGAGAGAGTTTGCCTCTCATAAACCACCACTACAGGATATCTTAAATGGACTGCTCTAGATGGAAGCACACCTAAGGCTAAAAAGATGTCACCAGAGAAAATAAAATCATAGCAAAGAAAGCAGACCATCCAAATACTAACTAAAGGCAAAGAATAAAACACCTATTATAGAAAGAATGGAGGAGGAGGAATAAGAAGGGAGAGAAATAAAGAAACATCAGACTGTGTTTACAATAACTTAACAAGAAAGTTAAGTTAGATTGTTAGATAGTAAAGAAGCAACCCTTGAACCCTTGGTAACCACGAATCTAAAGCCAGCAATGGCAATAAGTACATACCTATCAATAATCACCCTAAATGTAAATGGACTGAATGCACCAATCAAAAGACACCGAGTAACAGAATGGATAAAAAAGCAAGACCCATCTATATGCTGCCTACAAGAAACTCACCTCAAATCCAAAGATATACACAGACTAAAAGTGAAGGGATGGAAAAAGATATTTCATGCAAACAACAAAGAGAAAAAAGCAGGTGTTGCAGTACTTGTATCAGACAAAATAGACTTGAAAACGAAGAAAGTAGCAAAAGATAAAGAAGGACATTACATAATGATAAAGGGGTCAGTCCAACAAGAAGATATAACCATTATAAATATATATGCACCCAACACAGGAGCGCCAGCATATGTGAGACAAATACTAACAGAATTAAAGGAGGAAATAGACAGCAATGCATTCATCTTAGGAGAATTCAACACACCACTCACTCCAGAGGACAGATCAACCAGACAGAAAATAAGTAAAGACACAGAGGCACTGAACAACACACTAGAACAGATGGACCTAACAGACATCTACAGAACTCTACACCCAAAAGCAACAGGATACACATTCTTCTCAAGTGCACATGGAACATTTTCCAGAATAGACCACATACTAGTCCACAAAAAGAACCTCAGTAATTTCAAAAATATTGAAATCCTACCAACCAACTTCTCAGATCACCAAGGTATAAAACTAGAAATAAATTTTAGAAAGAAATCAAAAAGGCTCACAAATACATGGAGACTTAACAACACTCTCCTAATTAATCAATGGGTTAACGACCAAATGAAAACAGAAATCAAAGAATATATGGAGACTAATGACAACAACAACACAAAGCCACAACTTCTGTGGGACGCAGCAAAGGCAGTTCTAAGAGGAAAGTATATTGCAATCCAGGCCTATTTAAAGAAGGAAGAACATTCCCAAATGAATAGTCTAAAGACACAATTACTGAAATTGGAAAAAGAAGAACAAATGAGGCCCAAAGTCACCAGAAGGAGGGACATAATAAAGATTAGAGAAGAAATAAATAAAATTGAGAAGAATAAAACAATAGAAAAAATCAATAAAACCAAGAGCTGGTTCTTTGAAAAAATAAACAAAATAGATAAACCCCTAGCCAGACTCATTAAGAGAAAAAGAGAATCTACACACATAAACACAATCAGAAATGAGAAAGGAAAAATCACGACAGACCCCACAGAAATACAAAGAATCATAAGAGAATATTATGAGAATCTATATGCTAACAAGCTGGAAAACATAGAAGAAATGGACAACTTCTTAGAAAAATACAACCTTCCAAGACTGACTAAGCAAGAAACAGAAAAACTAAACAGACCAATCACCAGCGATGAAATCGAATTGGTAATCAAAAAACTACCCAAGAACAAAAACCCCGGGCCTGATGGATTCACCTCTGAATTCTACCAGACATATAGAGAAGAAATAACACCCATTCTCCTTAAAGTTTTCCAAAAAATAGAAGAGGAGGGAATACTTCCAAACTCATTCTATGAAGCCAGCATCACTCTAATACCAAAACCGGGCAAAGACCTCACCAAAAAAGAAAATTACAGACCAATATCCTGATGAACGTAGATGCAAAAATACTCAACAAAATATTAGCAAACCGAATTCAAAAATACATCAAGAGGATCATACACCATGATCAAGTGGGATTCATCCCAGGGATGCAAGGATGGTACAACATTCGAAAATCCATCAACATCATCCACCACATCAACAAAAAGAAGAACAAAAACCACATGATCATCTCCATAGATGCTGAAAAAGCATTTGACAAAATTCAGCATCCATTCCTGATTAAAACTCTCAACAAAATGGGTATAGACGGCAAGTACCTCAACATCATAAAGGCTATATATGACAAACCCACAGCTAACATCATACTTAACGGCGAGACGCTGAAAGCTTTTCATCTAAGATCGGGAACAAGACAGGGATGCCCACTCTCTCCACTGTTATTCAACATAGTACTGGAGGTCCTAGCCACAGCAATCAGACAAAACAAAGACATACAAGGCATCCAGATTGGTAAAGAAGAAGTCAAATTGTCACTATTTGCAGATGACATGATACTGTACATAAAAAACCCTAAAGACTCCACTCCAAAACTACTAGAACTAACATCTGAATTCAGCAAAGTTGCAGGATACAAAATTAACACACAGAAATCTGTTGCTTTCCTATACACTAATGATGAACTAACAGAAAGAGAAATCAGAAAAACAATTCCATTCACAATTGCATCAAAAAGAATAAAATACCTAGGAATAAACCTAACGAAGGAAGTGAAAGACCTGTACTCTGAAAACTACAAGACACTCCTAAGAGAAATTAAAGAGGACACTAACAAATGGAAATGCATCCCATGCTCTTGGCTAGGAAGAATAAATATTGTCAAAATGGCTATACTACCTAAAGCAATCTACAGATTCAATGCAATCCCTATCAAACTACCAACAGCTTTCTTCAATGAACTGGAACAAATAATTCTAAAATTCATATGGAACCACAAAAGACCCCGAATAGCCAAAGCAATCCTGAGAAGGAGGAATAAAACAGGGGGAATTACACTCCCTGACTTCAAGCTCTACTACAAAGCCACAGTAATCAAGACAATTTGGTATTGGCACAAAAACAGACCCACAGACCAGTGGAACAGAATAGAAAATCCAAACATTAACCCAAACATATACAGTCAATTAATATTTGATAAAAGTGCCTTGGATATACAATGGGGAGATGACAGCCTCTTCAGCAGCTGGTGTTGGAAAAACTGGACAGCTACATGTAAGAGAATGAAACTGGACTACTGTCTAGCCCCATACACAAAGGTAAACTCAAGGTGGATCAAAGACTTGAATGTAAGTCATGAAACCATAAAACTCTTAGAAAAAAACATAGGCAAAAATCTCTTGGACATAAACATGAGCAACTTCTTCATGAACATATCTCCCCGGGCAAGGGAAACAAAAGCAAAAATGAGCAAGTGGGACTATATCAAGCTGAAAAGCTTCTGTACAGCAAAGGACACCATCAGTAGAACAAAAAGACATCCTACAGTATGGGAGAATATATTCATAAAAAACGTATCTGATAAAGGGTTGACATCCAAAATATATAAAGAACTCATGCACCTTAACAAACAGACAGCAAATAATCCAATTAAGAAATGGGCAGAGGACATGAATAGACACTTCTCCAAAGAAGAAATTCAGATGGCCAACAGGCACATGAAAAGATGCTCCACATCGCTAATCATTCAGAGAAATGCAGATTAAAACCACAATAAGATATCACCTCACACCAGTGAGGATGGCCAACATCCAAAACCCAAACAACAACAAATGTTGGCGAGGATGTGGAGAAAAGGGAACCCTCCTACACTGCTGGTGGGACTGCAAATTAGTTCAACCATTGTGGAAAGCAGTATGGAGGTTCCTCAAAAAACTCAAAATAGAAATACCATTTGACCCAGGAATTCCACTCCTAGGAATTTACCCTAAGAATGCAGCAGCCCAATTTGAAAAGGACAGATGCACCCCTATGTTTATTGCAGCACTATTTACAATAGCCAAGAAATGGAAGCAACCTAAGTGTCCATCAGTAGATGAATGGATAAAGAAGATGTGGTACATATACACAATGGAATATTATTCAGCCATAAGAAGAAAACAAATCCTACCATTTGCAACAACATGGATGGAGCTAGAGGGTATTATGCTCTGTGAAATAAGCCAAGTATCAAATGATTTCACTCATATGTGGAGTATAAGAACAAAGAAAAAAACTGAAGGAACAAAACAGCAGCAGACTCACAGAACCCAAGAACGGACTAATAGTTACCAAAGGGAAAGGGACTGGGAAAATGGGCGGGAAGGGAGGGATAAGAGGGAAAAAGGGGCATTACGATTAGCAGATGTAATGTTGGGGGGGCACGGGGAGGGCAGTACAACTCAGAGAAGACAAGTAGTGATTCTATAGCATCTCACTGCGCTGATGGACAGTGACTGTAATGGGGTTGGTGGGGGGGACCTGATGAAGGGGTAGTTTAATAATCGTAATATTGCACATGTAATTCTAAATTAATGATAATAAAATAAATTATATTAAAAAAGAACATACACAAAGAGAAAATAATTTGTATAGTATGATAAATAGTTTGATGGAAAAGAAGATGAGCCATATTTTTGTAACAGTATTTCCAATGCATATGAATATGTGATAATTGCCAAGTAGGAAATAAACAACTGTCATGTAGAGCAGTGATCACTCTTGACCATGGTCTGGTCTGGGAAGACCTCCAAGGGAGGACGTTTGAGGTCAGCAGTTGGTTTTGGCAGAGGGTAGGAAGAAAGCCTCTTGTTTAGTTGGGAGTGAGCAAGGACCTCTGGGTCACTAGTAATTCATTTGTCTGAAGCATAGGAAAGTAGACAAGTAGAATGACATGGCAATGATAGCTATTACTATGTTTTTAGTGTTCACTAAGTGCTGGGTACTGGAATACAGTTTTACATTATCTTATTTACCTTCACATTTTTTGAGGTAGTTGTCCCAATTTACAGATGAGGTTGTTGAAGTTTGATCAACTATTACTCTGAGCTCGTTAGTCTACCATGCCGCACACCACCACCAAGATGTATTCATAAGGATAACTGTGATTTGTAATGAGGTTTCTGGCTCCACAAACTGTTTTTTCCATGAAAGAGGACTATCTGCCTGTAGGGAAAATGGAAATTCCATGGCCAGGATTCTCACCTGATCTTAATCTCACCCATTGTATACAAGTGATGAGGTAATACTTAGCCTGCTGCACTGGTGCTTATTTGCATACACGTTGGCAGTAAGCTGTTTATAGCCAATATTTCTTTAAGAAGGGTTCCTCCTAGTGCTAGGGTCAGAGGGAAACAGGAGAGAAGGGAGCCTGGTGCTTATAGCAGGAGGGAGAGGAGACAGAGCCACGAGAGGGGGCAGCGTCTGGGCAGAGGCTGGAGCTGGGGCAAGAGATGGAGACGGGTTTGCCACTTGTAGGCATCTGGGTGACTGCCTTGAGAATAAAGCTTGATATGAGCCCCTTTTCACTGCCAATATTCCATTGTCATTATTCAGTTTCACCGAATTCATAGTAAAATTCTCTGGAGCTGGGAACCCCCTCTGCCCAGAACTACATCCCCAGAATACAGAGTCAGATGATACGTTGAAGGCAGATTTTAGAATACTTTGTATTCCTAGTTAAAGACTATAAAGTTTACTTTATAATAAACAAAGGGAGAAATAGAACTTTGGCAAAGTAGTACCATGATCCTAAACCACTGAAGCAGGAAGAAATTTGAGGAAGTAGCACTAAATTTGATCCCTTAGCACTAAAGGGAAGATCCAGATGAGAAATAGAGGTGCTCTTAGGATGGCTTTGTGTGCACAAGAAGAATCTGAGGTGCCTGTTAATAATTCCTATTTCCAGGCACCACCCCAGAGCTCTGCTAAGATAAAGAGACTCAAGTCAATATTCTATTCTTTCCTAGTTAAAGGATTAGGGAGGCAGTGTGAACCAAATTTCCTTCTTCACAGCAAGCTTTTGGCCTTCAGGGACCAGCATTCATGCATCTTTTTATTCCTTTTCTGCCAAAGACCGAAGGTCTGAATCATAATAAGCATGTGGTTGAATTGAGCTATTGGAGTGAAAGACTCTTGTCAAAGAAGAATCATTAGGAGTGTGTGAATTGAAAAGAGAACAAATCCAAGGAAACACCATTTGTAAGTCTGGGAGAAAGAACACGTGGGGTACACAGATGGTGACATGTGACCAACAAAGACTAACATGAAATCTTTAGCCAGTTATATTTGGTGATCTGCTGCTTTGGGTACATGATTAAGTTCCTAGCACTTCTTATATCTGTTGGGTACTTTTCTTCTGCAGACATCAAAAGCACTTTGAAGAGACTGTCACCACTAGGACACCATGTAAAGCACCGCTTGATTAGAGTCTCCCCCTTGGAAACATACAGGCACTGTTCTTTCTGCTGAATGCCATAAAGAGGAAGCCAGAATAGCTTTTTTCCAAACAAAATGGTTTTCTGAGTTGGAAATTGGCCAGAACACAGGGATGTGAATGCCCATCTTAAACTATGCTGGATGCCACTAGATAAGAGTGTGGTGAAAGTTTTAAAATAAATGGTAGGATCAAATAATGCTGGAGTCCTTATTTAAGAAGTCCTCATTCAGTGACCTGAGTAACGTTGGCATTCTGATAAATATCTGCTGAAAGAAAAATAGCAATAACAAACTTAGGGATATATGCTTTCAAGCAGTTGCTGTTTGTTTCCCATATCTCTTCTGTCACTGGACCTACATGAAGAAAGTTCCTTCCTCCTCCCAGCTGACACTTCCAGATCATTTTCCCTCCTTAAAAATCCCCCAGCATGATGCTCATATCATCAGATTATATTACTTATTACTTTTCCTTACTGCATCAAGATTTTATCATGTGTATATTAATGTCAGTCATTACAACATACCTGTCATAAATCTTGGTAACTATCCATGGATTAAAATTTCAAAATCTTGACCTCTTTCAGAGAACTTCCATTGTAGTTCAGCTACCAGGTCCTTGGCTGTAGCCTAGAACAATCAGTAGATAATTCCTCTGTCCTGCCACCACCACACAAACCAGCTTGTCCTATCTGTATGGATATATTCTTTTCTTTCATATTACCATGGTAACATTTATGTACTGGGTCTTGCTGTCTTTCATTTCAGCAATTAGCTCTCTTCCTTAAGTAGTATTTTTCCGTCTCAACCAGATCATTCCCATAATCATGTGAACACCCTGTAATATCTTCTTTTTTAAAATAACCCCCTTCTTTAAAATAGCCTCCAACTATCGCCTGCTTCCCTATATATTAAAATTCCTTGAAAGAGATTTCTTGACTTTACTCTGTCCCTTTTTTCTCCTCCTGTTCTCACTTGAATCTACTCCAAAAGGTCTCTACACTAAAAAAAAAAAAAAAAAAAAGTAGCTCTTCTCAAGATTACCCAAGATTTCCATAGTGCTAAATTCAATGGTGAGCTCTCACCATGGTCTTATTTAACCTCTCAGCAGCTTTGGTGCCATGGATGACTCTCTCCTTGAAATACTTTCTCCGCTTGGCCTCTGGAAGCTACTGTCTCAGCATTTCTATTCTCCTTGGTTGCTTCTTATAGTTTCCTTTTGTGATTCTTCTCATCTCTCCACCGGAGTTCACTGGTGTTTACTGGGATTCAGTCCTTAGGTCCCTCTCTTACCTATCAACACTCACTCTCAAGGTGATATCACCCTATCTTGTAGCTTTAAATATTATCTGTATATTAATGATGCTCAAATGTTCTTTCCCCTGAACTCAGGATTCTATTCAACTGCTACTGGACATCTTCACTTGCACAGTTAATAGACACCTCAAATTTAATGTATTCTAACTGGGACTCTTGAAATCCAACTCCTCCAAACCTGATCTTCCTGCATATTTCCTGGTCTCTTTCTTCCAGTTGCTTAAGCAACTTGGATTCACCCCACCAAGTGACTTTTCTCTTTTTCTCATACATATTTGATCAATCAACCAATTCTCTTAATTATACCTTCAAAATGTATAAATAAATGTATAAATAATCTGGTTATGCCTCTCCCACAGCTCACTCTTCTCCAGGTATCCATCATCTGTTTCCTGGATAAGTGCAATATTCTACTTTTTGGTCTCTGACTCAGCATTTGTCCCCCTCCTATGGTCCGTTCTGAACATAGAAGCTAGGTCAGATTGTTTAATATTACCCCAGTGCCCCAAACTCTACAATGGTTTCCCACTATCCTCCTTACAACGGCCAGCAGGCTCCACATGATCTGGCCCGCATTTCTTTTCAGACCTGATTTACTCTACTCTCCCCAGGCTTCCTTCGTTAGTCACATGGTCTTCCTTGGTGTTCTTCACACTCAACGCATCCTCCTAACACAGAGCTTTTATTTTTATTATTCCCTCTGTGGGGAGCATTGTTCCCTAAATACCTATATTCTCCCTCTGTTACCTCCTTCAGGCCTTTGCTAAAATGTCACTTTCTCAGAGAGGCTTTCCCTGACTACCATATTTAAAATTATCCCTCCCAGAATTATCTATTTCCTATCCTGATCAATTTTTCCTAACAATATTTTTTTAGCCATTTGACTTGCTGTATGTTTCACTTACTTATTTATTGACTTTCCTCCTGTCTAGAATGTAAGTACAATGAGGGCATGGGTTTTGCTCACTGTTTTATCTTCAGGACCACGAAGAATATCTGACACATAGTTGGTACTCAAGTAACACTTGAATACTTGAGGGTCAGACAACTCTGGGTACAGACAGAGCCAGCACCTCTACTTAGCAGATGTAGAAACAAAAATATTGAGAACATTAGGAACACCCCTGTGTTGTCAGCCAGAAATAGTGGCGTACCCTTCTTCTCTATAAGGACCTAGTTGATCAATACCAATGATATTTCAGTGACAGTCATACTCATGGAATGAAGTTTAATAAAAACATATTTAGATGTTAGGAGTTCTTTGTTATATTTGAGAGGATGAATTGAGACCTTTTTAAGTAAGGGAGATACCCAAACCCTTGTTAAAATTAAGCTTAAAAGGTCTGATTTTCTCTGAAGTCTTTCTGACTTCCCAATTAGTCGTTCCTCAACATATTTTATACATATCATAATGTTAGCCCTTATTACATAGTGTTGTAGTTCCCTGGAGTGAGTTTATTTCCCAGCTAGGCAGTGAGGTCCCTGAAGAAAGGGATAATATATACCTTTTTGCATCCCCAGTCAAAAGAACTATTTCTGTCCCATAGCAGGTTCTCATAAATCTTTGTTGAATAGATTATGTACTTTAGGCTCAGATGGCACAAGATTGGCAATAATTCACCATTATCACAAAAAGAAAATTATGATAAAACATATCCTTGTTTGTAGACATATTAATAAGGAAAAGAACCATGAAGGACTATGTTCAAAAATGATAACATATCAACCAAGCTTTGGACTTATTTTAGAGAAACATTAATAAACAAAAGTGCAGTGGTACTTCATTATTTTTTATTCCTATATTTTGTATTACCCTGATTGAGACACCAGATGTCACTAGGAGACTGTGGTCCATGTCACTTTCTCTGTAACCAAGAAGGAAACAAAGACTTGACATTGTAATAGAGAGGAAAATCTTGTAGAAAGTCTTCTGAATGTTAAGCCCAGTAGATTTAGTATTTTATTTCTGATCTAACATAGTCTAGTGTAGAAGAAAGAGCACTGGACTGGGAATCAGAAATCTTGGGTTTTAGCTCCAATTGGCTAATTTCTACTTCTTTAACTACCTGGTAATTTCTTCACCTTTCTGGACTCTGAAAGGTTTTCTCATCTGAAAATAAGGGTAGAAAAAGAAGATGATCCCCACAAACCTTCCAGCTCTAACATGTGGCAGTTCTAGTCCTTCCTCTTGCTAACTCCTCAGGGCAACAAGGGGCTGTTCACCTCTAATGGAGACTGGGACTCTGCTCATGTGGGAATTCTGGGTGCCTAGTACATACTCAGTTTTATTCTTAACGCAGGCCCCCTGGATTGTGACCCACTGTGAAGCTGGAAAACCTTTATGTTCTTTCTTGCTTCCACAAAATCTCCAGATGATGGTTGACACGTATAAAATCCCCTTTCCACCTAGAGAATGCTCCATTTGTATTACAAACACATGACACAAAATTTGTTTAAGATGTTATGTCAATATACTTTCAGCAACAGTCATTTTTTTGGGTTTCACTCTCACTGGGAAATGAATGATTTATTTTGGGCATTTCTGAATACCTAATCGGAATATTCTCCTTTGTTACCAGTTTTCCGTACTGCCCAACCATCCACCTACCTAAAACACATCCGGCTTAATCTTTTATTCATGGTGTTCTACTATGGCCTGCGATCATAAACCACTTTTAGAAAACTTAGACGCTGTTGTTGTGTGAATGCCTCATTCATCTCTTTCTGTGTATATTTGTGCATCTGTTAGATATTTAAATTACATAGAGTTCATTCCATGGTGAGGGTTCTTGCATTCTCAAACCATTCCTTTGTCATTCTTTTACTCAGAGTTACAAAGAGTAAGTATTTTGAGAATAATCTACTTTAGATGGAACCCTTAAGCCACTATTCTAGTACCCAATTTATATAGACCAAGTTCATAAATGTTTTTATAGAATCTTTTCATTCCTGGAACATATATTGGGTATTTACTAAGCACTCCACACTGTTGATGTTCTGACATTTAAACAACAAATAACACACTGTGTGGCATGAACACAGTAAAAATATAACTGTGGAGTTACATACAGTATGCAGTGGAGAAGAGAAAGGCAAGCCTAACTTGTCTGGGGGAACCAGAGAAGGCTTCACAAAAGATTTACAGACTTCACCTTGAGCTGACTTTCAAAGAAAGTCAAGAGGTTTGGGTGGGAGATTTGAAGACTATTCCAGGCAGAGGGGGCAGCAGAGGCAAAGAAACGAATACCAAAGGGCACATAAACTGGAGAGCGGCTAGTGCATGCTCCCTGCTTATTGGTTAGTAAGTGAGAGGGGTGACTTGCTGGGACAGACTGAATTACTATTACCCACTGATTTCCCTTTGAGATGTACAAAATGCACTCTTGCCTCTCCCTTCCTCTTCATGTATTTTGGTACTATTCATGGGTCAGTTCAGGTGTTTCTTAGGGAACTGTTTTTTCTTCCTGATCTTTGTTAATTTACATGAAATCTACATTATGTATAGTCTTTGATGTATTGTTACTCTTTACTGATATGTTATTGTTTAACACATATATGGGCTCTTGCCTCAGCTAGTCAGTGAGTGACCCCTCCCCTGACCCGGGTTGTGTTTATACTTAGCAGCACACTGCATTATTATTATATGGAGGATGGAAGGAAGGAAAGAAGAAAAGAATGGAGGCAGGTAGGAAGGAAGGAAAAAGCAAGGAAGGGTAGAATGAATGTTGGTATTGGGAGATGGTATTAACATTTTTCAAGAGTATGTTAGATTCTGAAAAATAAATATGTACATGTATATCATTAGTGGTGTAGCTGAGCATCTGAGTTGCATAAGGTTCAGAATATCTGTCATTGTCCAGGACTCTCCTGAGCATGTGAAACAAAAGGAAGCCCTAGGATAGGTATTCACAGAACCATACACGTGCTTACTGAGTGTGCTTTCTGAAGTAGAAACTGGGAAAAACAGCCTGATAGAAAACTCTGCTCCAAAATGTTGGGTGTGGAATTTAAACTCGGCATATATGGATCATATAAAATAATATTATATTCTGCAGGAGACCAAGAGAGACTCCTCAAAAGGCAATAGTGCAAGTTCTTTCATTGCACTGCCCTATATTTTTAAGCTAAATGGCTTTGTGGTTTAAGCCAGACTCCTTGAAGGGGAAGCTTCTGCAATGGTAACTACCAGAGATACATGAGCTGCTCTGGGGAGAGGGTAGGAGAGGGAGGTTGATGTCAGGCAGACATGGGTGTGGGGACTGGCTCCACTGCTTGGAGGCCATGTGATCTTGAGCAAGGCGTTTCTCCTTCTCCCCCAGCTTTAGTTTCCTTGCCTATTAAATTCAGATAATAATGGCTCCTTCTCTCTGGGGTTTTGGGTTGATTAAACAAAATGGAGTATATGAAGAACTCAGCATGGTGTTTGACACATAGTTAAGTACTTTGTAAATAACAGCCATAATTATCATTGACAATTCTGGAACAGTGAGGGAAACAAAAGACTGGACTATAGATTAAAGAATATGAGTTATAGTTGTAGCTTCGTGATTCATTTGCCATGTGGCCTCAGTCACATAATATATCCTTTTTCTCATCTATGTAATAGAGAGGTCTACCTACTGTACCTATGGGGCAGCATTACATAAGATAATATATGCAAAACACTATACAATCTAGGGAATCATTTTTATTACAACCCTGACTTGCGAAATGCAGCGTTCCAGGCCCCTGAGGTTGAGCACCTGTGTCTTGTTCTGCCTGACAGCCTAGAACTGATCTACTTGCAGAATTTTAGTGCTCTGGTTGCTGAAAACAGTATCACATGGCCCTGTGCAAAGTACAGTGCCCATTTTGTGGGTTTTAGGAAGCTCACATGCCAAAGTTGAGAGTCTAATTGAAAATCTAGCAGTCCTGTGTGGTGTCTTATGGTATGCTACATTTTGAAAGAAAATCATAATAAGTTAGCAATATGGAGTTGGGTTGTTGTGATTATCATAAGCTTCCAAGACACTGCAGTTATTCATCTGTGGGTTAGTTAGTTATCATTCTACCTGTATTCTTAGAAACTAATATGATTTAAAGATACTACGGTTCTCTTTAATTTGTCAGCTTTCTTCCAGATCTTTTTCTCAAATTGTTGTTCAGGGTTAGGGCTTTCAAGAAAACATGAAGGCTACCAAACTAGTACCTATCCTTTACAGCTGAGGAAATTGAGCTCCAGAGAGTTTTAGACATTTTCACAAGCTTTTACAGTGTTAATGGAACAATATTAAGTTTTCTTATTTATAATCTCAAATAGATCATATTATCCTTGAAAGTGGAGTCTTTTTAAAAATTTTTTTCTCAATATATGCATAAAATATGAAGTTAACTAATGCAGTAAATATCACTTCTTTATTTATAGTTACATTTTCTTTTATTTTATGTGTGGTAGTTTATCAAATCATTGTAACTTAAATATGAAGTAATTGCACATTAATCACTTTGTTATACTTTTTTCATACTCATTTGAAGAACATAGGGTACATAGAGCTCTGTTAAATCTCATGTCCCAAGTGATCACATTGAGGTTCAAAGAGCTTTTTCTTTGCTTAGAAGCAGAGGTGATAATTGTCATTTTCTTCAAAGTGCTGGTTGCATGGTGAAACTGGATACTTCCTGTATCTCCTGAAATAGAATTTCATTATTTAATGTAAAGTATCTTTAATCCTTAAGATATTAAACACAGTCATGTTTATGTATAATTTTGAAAGCTTAGTTCAGAGTTAGACGTAACAATTGCTTCTAGATTCTCTGTACTAATGTCTATCCACCAGAGCACATAATTGAGTCCTATATGTGTCATATTCATGGACTTCCCCAAATTATCAGCATGGCACTTAGCTTGGCTTCATTCTTCTGGAAATCTCTTAGTTCTTTCATAATACTGCAACAATTCCAGAGGAAAATGTAATTTTGACTATTTTGTGTTTCTATGAAGAAATAGTGATTATTATTAAAGGCTGATTCTATTTATATTGAATTACTGTTAAAATGCCACATAATGATTTTTAAATTATAGAGAGCTTCCTCCTAAAAAGAGCTGGAGATGGGATCACATATGCAGTAGATTTAGAAAATATAAGTACATATGAAAAATCAAGAATGGTTGAAGGATGATGCATCCTGCTTGAAAAAAAGAGCAGAAGGAAGGAATTTCCTCCAAATGCAGGCATTATTTATTCTTCTACAATCATAGAATTCTAGATCAAGAGGATTTTTGGAGTTTTATATTGAATACCTTTTATTTAATAGTGAGAAAACTATAGACCTAAGTATTTTGCCAAAAATCACAGTTAATTGGTAGCAACAAAACCAGAGCTTAAGTCGTATTTCATCCACGTGCCCGAATCCCTTCCAACATCTGACTTCCTTAATAGTGTATTACTTAATAATTTAATTTCACTTTAACTTCTCCTTTGTAATCTCCAAAATAGATCAGATGATGAAAAGGCAGAAGTTCTGAAAGAATATGTTCATGATCAAATTCTCAGTCTTCCTTTTTTAAATAGCATCTAGTAGTTTGCTCATCTAACGTGCATTTCAGGTAACTACCATAAACAATATAAACCACTGATACAACTTTCACTTTTCTCATTCCAAAGACATAGGTGGGGGAAACGTGAGCATCTCATCACACCAACAGCTGGATTATTGGCCAGCACAACTCTGAGACCTTTTCCCCACTCCTAATCACTCCTGGCCACCATATTCTGTGCTCCTCCAATCCAGCGGACATGACTATCTTTCCAAAGTCTTACAAGAACAAATGTCTTAGTGATTCATTAAAAGAAATAGTACATCTAAACGTTTTTAACAAGGTTCTGCAAAATATCCACTAGTACTGTCATGGAGTGAGAAAGTATGCATGAGGCAACTTTTAAATTTTTAACTGAGAAAGAGTAAGAGCTGTATAAAGGGGAGTCCGATTCTAGTGAAGTCTGGCATGACCATTCAGGACAAAGGGGAATCAAAAGCAAAGGAGGCAAGATGCAGTCTTCTCCTCAGGGAAGAAGCTTGAGCTATCAGACACTCCTTTTAGAGGAAAAAAGGCAGAAGTGAAGGTTCCCAGGGGCTCTTCTCCCTACAGTGGCTGGACCACTGGGCAGTTCCTGGGGACCCAGATGAGGTTGCCCCAGGTAAAATGCATACTTTACCATCCTTCTTAATCTTCAGGGTTTCCCTGAGCAAGTTCACAAATTAGTGATCAGCAGCAGCTTTGGGCTATTTGAACAAGTACTCTTGACCTGCGTACTTCTTAGTGCATCATTAAGGAGAAGACACCCCACTTCCATCCATATCAAACATATGCTTGTGCTGATTATTTTTATCTGAAATTAAAGTATTTGAATGTAATTGAGGCTTATTAGTGTTTACTATATTAACATATATTTGCTATATGTGTTTATATGTAGTACTTAATATAGTAACATTTATTTCTCATATATGTTAATATTACTTATATATGTTAATATGTACTTCTAATATATGAACAGTGAGTACATATGAATAAGGACTAAGGAATATTATATAATGAATATGAATATATACTATGTACAATAAATTAATTATTCATATATCAGAAGTACATTCTCTAAAATTGTCACTGATGGGTTGAAGTATCAAAGAAGTTTGGAGACCACTGCTCCAGACCCTCTCCACGTATGTTTATGAACCCTGTGGAGCTATTCACTTCAGTGTTTTGGAATGACACATGCAGATTAGAGATGAATTTGCTTAGCCTCGTGGGACAGCAAATGTGGGTTTGCCAAAACTAGAGAAACTGAGGGGGCAACCAGAGGTTACTGAAATGCTTGCTTCCCTCTTGGAATATAGATATTTGATAGATCTCACACATACACACAGGAAAAGAGAAGTTTATTAAATTGCTTATGATAACAGACCTCATTACCAGCAAAGTAAGCACTTGAATTCAGGTCTATTTGTCTCTGATGCTGAGTTTTGCTACAAGAAATTGCTTATATTATTCTCATAACATAATAACCTTTTTTCTGTCCTTCCTTTTATCCAAATTCTTCTCATCCTTCCACACTCAGCACTTCTTCTCCATCAAGCCTTTATTGATGACTCCAGTGCTTATCGATCAGTCTCTTTTCCAAACTCCTGGCATGAGCTTTGTGGACTGAGGGTTTATTCCATCAGATCTATAGGGATTTAACATGACATATCGCCTCTCACAGCACTGTGAGCTGTTGTGATAGGCAGAATTATGGCTCCCAAAGATGTTCACACTCTAGTCCCTGGAACCTATGAATATGCTTACACAGCAAAAGGAATTTCACAAAGTAAGGTGATGGACCTTCAATCTAATCACATGATCCCTGAAAAGTGAAAGAGAACAGTAAAATCAGAGATGTGACAGAAGGTGCAGGAGAGGGCTAAAGCATGAAAGCGGCATGACGCACTGCTACTGGCCTTGAAGATGAAGGAAGTGGGGCCACAGACTAAGGATGATATTTGGCCTCTAGAAGCTGGGAGTGGCCCTCTGCTGACAGAAAAGAAATGGAGACACCAGTCCTACAACTGCATGAAACTGAATTCTGCCAGTATCCTCAGTGAACAAGGAAATGGGTTCTGTCCTAGGGCCTCCAGAGAGAATACAGCCCTGCTGTCATTTTGATTTCCACCCTGTAGGATCCAAAGCACAGAAACCACCCAAGCCTACCTGCACCACTGCTCTACAGAACTGTGAGATAGTAAATTTGAATTGTTTTATGTGGCTAAGTGTATACTCATTTGTTACAGCAGCTATAGTATACTGATACAGTTGTTATCTATGATTTCCAAATAAAAACTGGAGCCATAGAATAGTTAAGCTTACACAACTTGCAAGTGTCAGAATTGACTCTTTCAAATATGCTCTCGCTCCCCTGGAATGTGTGTTACCTGATCTCCTTAAGGGAGAGAACCGTATCTAAATATTTTATTCCTCTCTTCTCCACATTATCTATCTGCTATAGTCTTGGACACACAGATATCCTCAGGGGCTGGGTGGACACTTGGTGTGCTTTCTAGATACACCATCACTGAAGGCCTCAAATGTCCCCACAGGTGAGAGTGTTTCCAGTTGCAGCCTGAGACTCTCAGCCTCTCAGGAATCATCCCAGGTATACACCTGCTTTGCCCAAACACACACTCTTCCCAGAGTTGCCTCATAAAATGACCAGTCCATATCAGGGTATAAAGGCCTGGCTATGTTGGCCCAACACTGAAATGTCCTTGGAGCTACAGAGCTCCCTGTGGGGTTAGCTGTTGTTTACCTTGCAGATCGGCTTCTCCCTACCCCATCCTGTTCCCATCTCCTGCCTTCCACAGGCATATAGGTGTGGGTCCCAAGGGCACTTCCTAATAAACCTTTTCCAAGCTAATCTGCTTCTCAGAATCTGCTTCCCAGGGAACCAATCTGTGATGTCCTGCCCATAACCTTTGGTTAGTTAGTATATCTAAATATTGGATGAAGTTTCTTTTACCTATTAATTTGGGTAAAATATTAGCTCCTTGTCACACATTTCCAAAGTGAGCAAAGGTACTATTTGAATTGTGCTTGTAATTTCTATCCCTCCTTTTATGATGGCCAATTTTATAAATAATCTCCCTTTGGTTAGTGTTTTAATAATGCAAGTGTAATATAATAAAGGAGGGTGTAATATAATAAACAAGTCAGTATTCTCGTATGATGCATGTATCAGTCAGTTCAGGGGTAGAGGTACATCAGCATGCTTAAACTAAACCAATGAATTGTACATTTAACAGAGAGGATTCCACAGAAAGTTGATAAATACTCCCTTCCTATTTTCTTCTTGCCTCTGCAGTCCTGCTGCTGTGGTTTTGACCTGTGAGTGAGTGAACTGACTTGGGAGCTTTGGAATGAAGGAAGGCTCATTAGCAAAGGTCTTTTTAAAAAAAATTTGGTATCATTAATCTACAATTACATGAGCAACAGTATGTTTACTACACTGCCCCCATCATCAAGTCCCCACCACATACCCCATTACAGTCACTGTCCATTAGCGTAGTAAGATGCTATAGATTCATTAATTGTCTTCTTTGTGTTGTACAGCCCTCCCCGTGCCCCTCTCCAACATTAGGTCTGCTAATCGTAATGCCCCTTTTTTCACCCTTATCCCTCCCTTCCCACCCATCCACGCCAATCCCTTTCCCTTTGGTAACTGTTAGGCCATTATTGGTTTCTGTGAGTCTGCTGCTGTTTTGTTCCTTCAGTTTTTTTCTTTGTTTTTACACTCCACAGATGAGGGAAATCATTTGATACTTGTCTTTTTCCACCTGGTTTATTTCACTGAGCATAATACCTTCTAGCTCCATCCATGTTGTTGCAAATGGTAGGATTTGTTTTCTTCTTTTGGGCGAATAATATTCCATTGTGTATATGTACCACATCTTCTTTATCCATTCACCTACTGATGGACACTTAGGTTGCTTCCATTTCTTGGCTATTGTAAATAGTGCTGTGATAAACATACAGGTGCATATGTCTTTTTGAATCGGGATCTTGTTTCCTTTGGGTAGAATCCTAGGAGTGGGATTCCTGGGTCAAATGGTATTTCTATTTTGAGTATTTTGAGGAACCTCCATACTGCTTTCCACAATGGTTGAACTAATTTGCATTCCCACCAGCAGTGTAGGAAGGATCCCTTTTCTCCACATCCTCGCCAACATTTGTTGTTGTTTGTGTTTTGGATGTTGGCCATCCTCACTGGTGTGAGGTGATATCTCATTGTGGTTTTAATTTGTATTTCTCTGATGATTAGCAATGTGGAGCATCTTTTCATGTCCCTGTTGGCTATCTGAATTTCTTTTTTGGAGAAGTGTCTATTCATGTCCTCTGCCCATTTCTTAATTGGATTATTTGCTTTCTGTTTGTTAAGGTGCATGAGTTCTTTATATATTTTGGATATCAACCCCTTATCAGATATATCATTTATGAATATATCCTCCCATACTGGAGGATGTCTTTTTGTTCTACTGATGATGTCCTTTGCTGCCAGAAGCTTTTCAGCTTGATATATTCCCGCTGGTTCATTTTTGCTTTGGTTTCCCTTGCCTGGGGAGATATGTTCATGAAGAAGTTGCTCATGTTTATGTCCAAGAGATTTTTGCCTATGTTTTTTTCTGAGAGTTTTATGATTTCATGACTTACATTCAGGTCTTTGGTCCATTTTGAGTTGACTTTTGTGTATGGGGTTAGACAGTAATCCAGTTTCATTCTCTTACATATAGCTGTCCAGTTTTGCCAACACCAGCTGCTGAAGAGGCTGTCATCTCCCCATTGTATATCCAAGGCTTCTTTATCATATATTAATTGACTGTATATGTTTGGGTTAATGTTTGGATTTTCTATTCTGTTCCACTGGTCTGTGATTCTGTTTTTGTGCCAATACCAAATTGTCTTGGTTACTGAAGCTTTGTAGTAGAGCTTGATGTCTGGGAGCGTAATTCCCCAGCTTTATTCTTCCTTCTCAGGATTGCTTTGGCTATTCGGGGTCTTTTGTGGTTCCATATGAATTTTAGAACTATTTGTTCCAGTTCATTGAAGACTGTTGTTGGTATTTTAATAGGGATTGCATTAAATCTATAGATTGCTTTAGGTAATATAGCCATTTTGACAATATTTATTTTTCCTAGCCAGGGGCATGGGATGCATTTCCATTTGTTAGTGTCCTCTTTAATTTCTCTTAGGAGTGTCTTGTAGTTTTCAGAGTTTAGGTCTTCACTTCCTTTGTTAGGTTTATTTCTAGGTATTTTATTCTTTTTGATGCAATTGTTAATGGAATTGTTTTCCTGATTTCTTCTGTTAGTTCATCATTAGTGTATAGGAAAGCAACAGATTTCTGTGTGTTAGTTTTGTATCCTGCAACTTTGCTGAATTCAGATATTAGTCCTAGTAGTTTTGGAGTTAGTCTTTAAGGTTTTTGATGTACAATATCATGTCATCTGCAAATAGTGACAATTTGACTTCTTCTTTACCTGTCTGGATGCCTTTTATTTCTTTGTTTTGTCTGATTGCCATGGCTAGGACCTTTAGTACTATGTTGAATAACAGAGGAGAGAGTGGGCATCCCTGTCTTGTTCCCGATCTTAGGTGAAAAGCTTTTAGCTTCTTACTGTTAAGTATGATGTTAGCTGTGGGTTTTTTATGTATATGGCTTTTATGATGTTGAGGTACTTGCCCTCTATACCCATTTTGTTGAGAGTTTTTATCATGAATGGATGTTGAATTTTTCAAATGCTTTTTCAGCATCTATGGAGATGATCATGTGGTTTTTGTTCTTCTTTTTGTTGATGTGGTGGATGATGATGGATTTTCGAATGTTGTACCATCCTTGCATCCCTGAGATGAATCCCACTTGATCATGGTATATGATCCTCTTGATGTATTTTTGAACTCGGTTTGCTAATATTTTGTTAAGTATTTTTGCATGTATGCTCATCAGGGATATTGGTCTGTAGTTTTCTTTTTTGCGGTGTCTTTGCCTTGTTTTGGTATTACAGTGATGCTGGCTTCATAGAATGAGTTTGGAAGTATTCCCTCCTCTTCTATTTTTTGGAAAACTTAAGGAGAATGGGTATTATGTCTTTTCTATATGTCTAATAAAATTCAGTGGTGAATCCATCTAGCCCGGGGTTTTTTTTCTTGGGTATTTTTTTGATCAACTATTCAATTTTGTTGGTGGTTATTGGTCTGTTTAGATTTTCTGTTTCTTCCTTGGTCAGTATTGGAAAGTTGTATTTTTGTAGGAAGTTGTCCATTTCTTCTAGGTTATCCTGTTTGTTAGCATATAGATTTTCATAGTATTCTCTAATAATTCTTTGTATATCTGCGGGGTCCGTCATGATTTTTTCTTTCTCATTTCTGATTCTGTTTATACGTGTAGATTCTCTTTTTCCCTTAATAAGTCTGGCTAGGAGTTTATGTATTTTGTTTATTTTCTGAAAGAACCAGTTCTTGGTTTCATTGATTTTTTTCTATTGTTTTATTCTTCTCAATTTTCTTTATTTCTTCTCTGATCTTTATTATGTCCCTCCTTCTGCTGACTTTGGACCTCATTTGTTCTTCTTTTTCCAGTTTCAATAATTGTGACTTTAGACTATTCATTTGAGATTGTTCTTCCTTCTTTAAATAGGCCTGGATTGCTGTATACTTTCCGCCTAGAACTGCCTTCACTGTGTCCCACAGAACTTGGGGCTTTATTGTGGTGTTGTTGTTTGTCTCCATATATTGCTTGATCTCTGTTTTAATTTGGTCACTGATCCATTGATTATTTAGAAGCATGTTGTAACGCCTCCATGTGTTTGTGAGCCTTTTTGTTTTCTTTCTAAGATTTATTTCTGGTTTTATACCTTTGTGATCTGAGAAGTTGGTTGGTAGGATTTCAATATTTTTTGAATTTATTGAGGTTCTTTTTGTGGCCTAGTATGTGGTCTATTCTGGAAAATGTTCCATGTGCACTTGAGAAGAATGTGTATCTTGCTGCTTTTGGATGCAGAGTTCTGTACATGTCTGTTAGGTCCATCTGTTCTAGTGTGTTGTTCAGTGCCTCTGTGTCTTATTCTGTCGGGTTGATCTGTCCTTTGGAGTGAGTGGTGTGTTGAAGTCTCCTAAAATGAATGCACTGCTGTCTATTTCCTCCTTTAATTCTGTTAGTATTTGTTTCACATATGCTGGCACTCCTGTGTTGGGTGCATTTATATTTATAATGGTTATATCCTCTCGTTGGACTGACCCCTTTATCATTATGTAATGTCCTTCTTTATCTCTTGCTACTTTCTTCGTTTTGAAGTCTATTTTGTCTGATACAAGTACTGCAACATCTCCTTTTTTCTCCCTACTGTTTGCATGAAATATCTTTTTCCATCCTTTCACTTTTAGTCTGTGAATGTCTTTGGGTTTGAGGTAAGTGTCTTGTAAGCAGCATATAGATGGGTCTTGCTTTTTTATCCATTCTATTACTCTGTGTCTTTTGATTGGTGCATTCAGTCCATTTACATTTAGGGTGATTATCGAGAGATATGTACTTATTGCCATTGCAGGCTTTGGATTCATGGTTACCAAAGGTTCAGGGGTAGCTTCTTTACTGTCTAACCCTCTAACTTAACTCTCTTATTAAGCTATTATAAACACAGTCTAATGATTCTTTATTTCTCTCCCTTCTTATTCTTCTTCCTCCATTCCTTATATGTTAGGTGTCTTATTCTGTACTCTTTTGTGTTTCCTTTGACTGCTTTTGTGGATAGTTGATTTTATTTTTTGCCTTTAGTATTTGGATTGTCTGCTTTTTTGCTGTGATTTTATTTTCTCTGGTGACATCTATTTAGCATTAGGAGTGCTTCTATCTAGAGCAGTCCCTTTAAAGTATCCTGTAGAGGTTGTTTGTGGGAGGCAAATTCCCTCAACTTTTGCTTTTCTGGGAATTGTTTAATTCCTCTCTCAAATTTAAATGATAATGGTGCTGTATACAGTATTCTTGGTTCAAGGCCCTTCTGCTTCATTGCATTAAATATATCATGCCATTCTCTTCTGGCCTGTAAGGTTTCTTTTGAGAAGTCTGATGATAGTCTGATGGGTTTTCCTTTGTAGGTGATCTTTTTTCTCTCTCTGGCTGCCTTTAATACTCTTTCCTTGTCTTTCATCTTTGCCATTTTAATTATTATATGTCTTGGTGTTGTCCTCCTTAGGTCCCTTGTGTTGGGAGATCTGTGTGTTTCCATGGTCTGAGAGACTATTTCCTTCCCCAGATTGGGGACGTTTTCAGCAATTATTTCTTCAAAGACACTTTGTATCCCTTTTTCTCTCTTCTTCTTCTTCTGGTACCCCTATAATGCGAATATTGTTCCATTTGGATTGGTCACACAGTTCTCTTAATATTCTTTCATTCCTAGAGATCCTTTTATCTCTCTCTGCCTCAGCTGCTCTTTATTCCTGTTCTCTGATTTCTGTTCCATTAGCAGTCTCTTGCACCTCGTCCAGTCTGCTCTTAAGTCCTTCTATTTATTTTTTTATTTCTGTTGTCTCCCTCTTGACTTAATCCCTTAGCTCTTGCATATTTCTCTGCAGCTCCATCAGCATGGTTATGACTTTCATTTTGAATTGTTTTCCAGGAAGATTGGTTATATCTGTCTCACCAGGCCCTCTCTCTGGGGTTGTCTGAGTGATTTTTGACTGGACCAGATTCTTCTGCCTTTTCATGGTGATAGAAGTGGTCACAGGCAGGTGGTGCATGTATCAGCTGGGAGAACACCATCCCTTCCTGCTTGCTGATCCCCTCGCCCTTCCCGCTGCCTGTGCCATCTACCTGCTCCCCGGGAGCAGTCTCTGGGATTCCTCTGAGGTGCCGTGGGGTGGGTGGGGCAGCCCTCGGGATAGCCTGGAGCCCTGCTGGGGGTCGCAGCCATGCCGGGTGTGTTCTCCTGCAAGAATGGCACCCCTTTGTGCCTGCTGGACCTTGTTCCGGCTTCCGCTCCCTGTGCCATTTACCTGCACACTGGGAGCAGCCTCTGGGATTCCCCTGAGCTGCCGTGGGCGGGGCAGCCCTCGGGATAGCCTGCAGCCCTACAGGGGGTCACAGACATGCCGGGTGTGTTTTCCTGCGAGAATGGCACCTCTTCGTGCCTTCCAGACCTTGCTCCACGTTCCTCTGTCTGTGCCGGCAGCTGTGCACCGGTGGCAGCCTCTGGGACTGTCCCGGTTAGCTGTGCCCTGGGATAAGACTCTGTGTAGTTGCTGTGCGGGGGGCTGTTCCCTGGCTGCTCTGTAGCTGTGGTGGGTCAGCCGGTTTGAATGAATGGAAGGCTGCTTATTGCTGTGAGGGGCTTTGGGGCTGGGTTACCTCCTGGGGGTTAGGGCACCTGAAGTTCCTTAAGATTCCTAGCCTTCTGGGCTGAGTGTGCCGGGACGATTTTGTCCAGCTTCTAAGCCCTTGTCCATTCAAGACTTTTGAAAAATGCCCGCTTTTCTTTTGTCCCAGGGGAGCCAGCTGTGGGGACCTGCTTGCTGTCTCCACCTCAGATTTTACTTTTCCATTTCTCTAATATCCAGTAAACCGTGCAATGTGTGTCTGTGTTCCCAGTGCAGATCACCAGGGCTGGTTATTTAGCAGTCCTGTGCTTCCACTGCCTCCCCACTCTGATACTTTTCCTCCTGCCTGTGAGCTGGGGTGGGGGGAGTGCTCGGGTCCTGCGGGTCACGGCTTTGTGTCTTACCCCTTTCGTGAGATGCTGAGTTCTTGCAGATGTAGATGTAGTCTGGCTGTTGTACTGTATCTTCTGGTCTCTCTTTTAGTAGTAGTTGTATTTGTTGTATTTTCAAAAATATATATGGTTTTGGGAGGAGATTTCCACCACCCTACTCACACCACCATCTTGAGCCCCTCCCAGCAAAGGTCTTTTTATTTCCCCCTTATTGTTAAAATCACTGAAGCCATCTTCCTGGTATCCATGACTAACTCTCTCTTCTCCTGGGCTTTGTGGTGCTTGTTCTATGATCTCTGTACCTCCTTTCTTCCAGGAATTCACTGACCACTAGGTAGCCTTCAGCCCCAGTAACCTTAAGTGCTCTAAAAATCTGTAGTCCGGAAACAAAAACCCTCTCAAGGGCCACAACTTGAGGTAACAGCATCTTTTATTTTTATTATTGTAGTCCCCTTTCCTTTCTTTTTCTACCATTTTTTGTTTTTAATGAAGAGAATGTTCATTTCCCTTTAGAATATTTCTTCTCATTAACTCTTCAAAAGCCTCTCTTTCCTATAGTACAATTTTTAAAATATAATTTATTTTGGTATCATTAATCTACAATTACAGGTGTAATATTATGGTTATTAAACTACCCCTTCATCAGGTCCCCCCCACCAACCCCATTACAGTCACTGTCCATCAGCGTAGTGAGATGCTATAGAATCACTACTTGTCTTATAGTACAATTTTATAAGATATTTATATAAGTTTTCCCAGGAGTATTGCAGTTCAACATTTGATTTTTATTATATTCCGTTTCTGTTGGTATTCATTTTATCTGCTTTTACCACTGTTCTATGCCACTAAAGTTAGAAATACTGAGCATAGTAATATTTGTAACTCTAAGAACTCCAAACTAGCATTGGAATAGGTGATAGGCTTAGTATCACTAAGAGAAACTTAGTGAAGAGAAACTTTAATTATATATCTTTGATGCAGCAGGGCGCACCTGTCCCTTTGTACAATCAGGAGGTAGAATCTTCTTCAAACTTTGAGTCAAAGAACTGTAGAGTTCTTAAATGAAAATATTTACTTATAAACACAGCTTCCTATGATGCATGCAGACAGCCTTGCCCTTTGAACGCCATGCATCCCATAATAGTTGTTTTGCAGAGAATGCACATTTCCTGGAGTATTGAGGTTGCTTGCTAGCCTTCTAGTGCCCTGTGCTGCACCTCTACAATAGGTACATCTTCCCAGGCAAAGTTGTTATCTTTGTGTTTCCAGTGTCCAAGCACAGGCAGGATCATAAAACATCAGGATAGCATCTAAACGTACTTCCGTTTCTTCCTGTTGGTGCTATATTCCAGCAGACTAATTTTATATGTTGTTTCATTTTATCTTTCACAAGTCCATTCTGCAAAAGATGTATCTCAGCAGCAGCCAAGGACAAGCAATCAAACTCAGACTTATATTCTTAATTCCACTTCTATATAGTTCTGGCCAGATTTACACTGTGATTGAATACCTGCTTGTTGTGTTCTGTTTCTTCACTATTGTTTTAGTTATCTACAATTTGAAGATTTATTAAGTTATCTTTTGCTCATCTATCCTAGTCACCTGTATGCAGTCCATGTTTCACTCTTGCTCTTACCTGCCCTCAACCCTTCTCTTGGTAACATCCCTACCAACATTCTACTTCAAAATGCCACAGATGAATCTGGCCAACTGCTCCACTGCTTCTATCAAATTCTCCCTCCACTCTTCATTATCCAGTTCCCTCTTCATGGATAGATTGGATGCAATGGCCATTGACTCCTGCGTACAGGTGCTGCTGGCATGCTTGGAGTCCTGCAGGCACCAGGTTGGCACTCACCATAATCTTCAAAGCCAATGACCTGAGGTTAGCTGCATTTTCTCATGGAGCAGTGAGGAGAGGACTTCTCTCCCAGTCTAGTATGGCTGTATTCCACATAATTATAAAAGTTATGTTTGTATCTCAATATTTTACAAAGTATGTGGTGCAAGACTTCTTTTAGTTTTTTTTTTACCTAGACTCCCCACTTTCCCTATCACTTCTTAGCAAAAATATGAGTCCATAGGACATTGAATAGACCAGTCTGAGAGTGAAACTCATCTAAGTATAGACAGCTAACACTGAAAATGTTTCTTGAGGAGTCACCTACTGATTGCTTAGGTCTCCCCTTTAGGTAAGTCTCAGTCTAGCCTCACTTCTGGGGGAGACTAGGTGAAATTCACAAACTGAAAAGTAGGGGAGATCTAGATGGAAAGTGACCTTGGAGGAAGTCATGGGCCCTGAGAAGAAAGAGTTATAGGAGGTGGTATGTGGAGAGAAGCAGAATTATTGTCAAGCAACTGCCAAGTATGTATCATTTACCAATACTACGAAGCTGTGAGGAAGCCCGAGTAAGGCTTGTAGCCCTAGGCTCATGGCCATTCGCATATTGCACATCACTTACATGAGGCTCCAGGTGTGGTTCTTAGTAGTGGCACAGGGAAGCCCATCATCACCTATACCTGCTCTATGTGTGAAGCCCTTCTAGCAGCAGAGCTGGTCAGCTGTGCCGGGAGATCTGGGAGTACAGCTGAGCTGTCTGTGCTGTGACTACTGCTCTCTCAGCATTCCAGATCCTTCGTAACCCTGAAAACAGAGGGCGGTGTCCTTGACCAATAATGGTTCAAAAGGAAATTTCCATTCCACCCTCAGTACCTACATTTGGGTAGAACAAGATGGTAATTAAAATGAAGTCCATTGCACAAATACTAATTAAAAATTCTGACTCTTCCTGAAGCAACTAGGAGCGTTATAGTTCTGTTTTGATTTTGAAGGAATTAAAGTTTGTTCTCGCCAATGTGAATCGTGTTCTACCTGAACTGATGATTTGAGTGTTGGCTTTAATCTTGTTTGAATCCAAAGTGGTGTTTCGGTCAACATAACCCTCACTGAAAGGAGAAAAATATGACTGTAGGAGCCAGTGTAGCATCTATGTGCTTGCCAATTAAAATGTAAACGTATAAGAAATCAAAGTGTATAGCAAATCAAATACAACATAAGGCAAATTAATGTTTTTATTATGCTTTAATTTCTTGGCAATAGTTGTTTCTCTCTGGAGAGTTACAGTCTGCCTTTTAAGACTTAACCTAATGCTTCCAACTTGTTTTCTATGGGAAAGTTTTCTTTTTTAAAATACGACTGCTTACTTAACAATGCAAGTGGCACTCTTGAGCCTAATTATAATCATCACTCTAGTCCTTGTTGGCCTGAACCATAGAGTTCTTAAATGAAAATATTTACTTACTTTCAGTATCCTCAAGAAGGCTTCTCCATCAATTCATGTGTTATATGAACATTTTGTTTTTTTGCCTACTTTCCATCACACTTCACAAAAGGTGTTGGGAATACACAGTAACAAGACAGGATTTGTCGTCTAATGGGAGATCGAGACACACACAAAAACAGGTTGTCTGTACAGTCCTCAGAAGATGGCTTTGGTGGGTTTATAGTTGTTGCTAAGTAAACAATGATTAAATACATGATTGGAATGTTACTGAAAGATTTGGTTGGTACTATTTATCACCTTCACCCATCCCAACCCTGTGAATCTTAGTATACCTAGGTCCCTGTCAGACATTTTTAGACCTTTGGTGAAATTTTCCTGTGCCCTGTCAGTATCATCTCCCAAATAGGTCTCTGATCTTATTTGCTGCCCTAATAAGTGTCTCAGTATGGGAGCATTGCTCAGGAGAAAATAGGGGAACTGTCTTTTCTTTATTTGTCCGCTTTAGACTTATTGGCTTCTCATTTGAGGATTTATTTGAGTATGTAGATACCTGACAGGTTAGAAGATTAGCCCACCTTTTTTGATGTAGTCTGTTGGTTTTTAACTTTAAAAAAGTTGGTAACATTCAGACATATATGTATATATGTATGCCTTTTTTTAGTATGCCATATACATATATACACACACATACACACATGCCTTACATATATATGCAAATGCCTTCTTTGAAATACATATGTACATAAAATAATATATATATTATATTTCTGTCAAAGAAGGCAAAAGAAAGGAGAAAGTATGTTGAATTTTGTTCTTTTTGAAGTGCTTTCACATAGATGAGCTAGGGTATCCTTAACAACCCTGGTGGCTTTGTGGACCGTAAATAACCTGGGGAAAGGGAGAAAGCCCTGGGCCAGTTTGAGACTCAGCTCTGTCTCTAATTGGCCCTGGGAGAAAAATTAAAGTCATGCATAGAATAGGGCAGACCTACCTCCATTCACAAACTTACATCTGTTTGTGCAAACTCAGGCAAGGTACTTAACTTTTGTGTGATCTGGTTTCCACCATTGTAAAATAATGGTGCTACTGGCACCATTTGCACACATTTTCTGGGAAAATAGTTATTTAGAATAGATAAAATATGTCAATTAAGGTCTGATACATATAGCTATTGACATTTTAATCAATATTATTTACATTCTATTAATGTAGTTGGGGACTCGAATTCAAGAAAATCCCCTTCATTTTCTGTATCTCTTCCCATGTGGCATGTTGTCATAGGTTGATCTCTTGGAAACTGACTTTGTGGCAGAGTTCAGTGGAAAGACTTTTATCAGGAAGTGCCCTATGATCAGAACCTGTGGTAGGAAAAGGAGGGGAAGCAAAACTGAACAGAAGGAGTCAAACTGCAGTGCAGAGCTAGTGAGAGCCTTGACAGACCCCATAGGTAGCCCCAGGGCTAAAACAGCCTATCAGAGTTGCTCCCCATTAGGCCAAAATGGTTGTGGCATTCCAACCCCACATCAATTAGTCACTGGGCATGGGTTGTCCCAGGAAGGATATGACCGTGCTAGGGAGCACTCTGATCTAAGGCACCTCCCAAAGTCCCTTTGTAGAAGACTATCCACAGACAGCTCTCCGGGAAATGAGGCATATGTCCTTTCCTGAACGAGGTCTCTATAAGTCATCATGTCCATCATCCATGTGCTGATAGTGTTCTATAGGAGAGGCAATGCAAGATAGGCATTATAACATTGGCTCTGGTGCAAGATTTAGTGACCTGGCTCTTACTTACTGGGAAGTTACTTAATTTTTCTGTCTCTCTTCCTTATCCAAAAAATGGAAATGAGAAAACCTATCTTATAAACTGCTTTGATATTAAGTGAATATTTATAACCATATCTAACACCTAGTCTATTTAATAAATGTCAGCTATTTCAAAATTCTGCATTTTTGTAAACCAAGTTTCTAATAACCTGTCCTGTTTTCAAATCACATAAGAATATACATCACAAAATTTGTTTAGAAAATGGGGTTACCAAAGTTGCTCTGTACATTTACTTTAGGGTTTCTCCTTATATTTTACACTAAGTCCATTTATTATCTCTACAATCAGTTGGAAGACCACTTCCTTGGACAAAAGTCCAATACCTGAAATACGTCATTATACTCTGCAGCATGAAATGATGAAATGTGAGAGCCCCATACTAAACTAATGTCTTGCATATATTCTTATTATACTTCTGAAAGACTTCCTTATTTCGTATCTATAGTATTTCATGTATATGTCATTAATATAGGGGTGGAAGAAGGTATGTATATTAAATGTTTCTCTTCAAATTTAGTCCCTTAGTAACTCAGCCATTGATTTTCTAGGATGTGTGTTATTCAGATGCTCATAAAAAGTACTAGACCACATCTCTTTGTTTCATTAAACCCTAGATATAGGCATGCCCTAAGAAACCAACAATTGTAGATCAGTCTTTACAAGATCTAGCATGAGACAGCTTGGACTTCATTTTTTAAAATAATTTATTTTGGTATCATTAATCTACAATTACATGTGCAATATTATGGTTATTAAACTACCCCTTTCATCAGGTCCCCCCCACAAACCCCATTATAGTCACTGTCCATCACCATAGTGAGATGCTATAGAATCACTACTTGTCTTCTCTGTGTTGTACAGCCTTCCCCGTGCCCCACCACCATATCATGTTTGCTAATCGTAATGCCCCTTTTTCCCCCTTGACCCTCCCTTCCCACCCATCCTCCCCAGTCCCTTTCTGTTTGGTAACTGTTAGTCCATTCTTGGGTTCTGTGAGTCTGCTGCTGTTTTGTTCCTTCAGTTTTTTTCTTTGTTCTTATACTCCACATATGAGTGAAATCATTTAATACTTGTCTTTTTAGGCTTGGCTTATTTCACTGAGCATAATACCTTCTAGCTCCATCCATGTTGTTGCAAATGGTAGGATTTGTTTTCTTCTTATGGCTGAATAATAGTCCATTGTGTATATGTACCACATCTTCTTTATCCATTCACCTACTGATGGACACTTAGGTTGCTTCCATTTCTTGGCTATTGTAAATAGTGCTGCGATAAGCATAGGGGTGCATCTGTCTTTTTCAAACTGGGCTGCTGTATTCTTAGGGTAAATTCCTAGGAGTGGAATTCCTGGATCAAATGGTATTTCTATTTTGAGTTTTTTGAGGAACCTCCATACTGCTTTCCACACTGGTTGAACTAATTTGCATTCCTACCAGCAGTGTAGGAGGGTTCCCTTTTCTCCACATCCTCGCCAACATTTGTTGTTTGTGTTTTGGATGTTGGCCATCCTCACTGGTGTGAGGTGATATCTCATTGTAGTTTTAATCTGCATTTCTCTGAATGATTAGCGATGTGGAGCATCTTTTCATGTGCCTGTTGGCCATCTGAATTTCTTCTTGGAGAAGTGTCTATTCATGTCCTCTGCCCATATCTTAATTGGATTATTTGCTTTTTGTTTGTTGAGGTGCATGAGTTCTTTATATATTTTGGATGCCAACCCCTTATCAGATACGTCATTTATGAATATATTCTCCCATACTGTAGGAGGTCTTTTTGTTCTACTGATGGTGTCCTTTGCTGTACAGAAACTTTTCAGCTTGATATACTCGACTTGTTCATTGTTGCTTTTGTTTCCCTTGCCAGGGGAGATATGTTCATGAAAAAGTCACTCATGTTTATGTCCAAGAGATTTTTGCCTATGTTTTTTTCTAAGAGTTTTATGGTTTCATGACTTACATTCAGGTCTCTGATCCACCTTGAGTTTACCTTTGTGTATGGGGCTAGACAGTAGTCCAGTTTCATTCTCATACATGTAGCTGTCCAGTTTTTCCAACACCAACTGCTGAAGAGGCAGTCATCTCCCCATTGTATATCTAAGACTCCTTTACCAAATATTAATTGACTGTATATGTTTGGGTTAATGTTTGTATTTTATATTCTGTTCCACTGGTCTGTGGGTCTGTTTTTGTGCCAATACCAAATTGTCTTGATTAATGTGGCTTTGTAGTAGAGCTTGAAGACAGGGAGTGTAATTCCCCCTGTTTTATTTCTCCTTCTCAGGATGGCTTTGGCTATTCGGGGTCTTTTGTGGTTCCATATGAATTTTAGAATTATTTGTTCCAGTTCACTGAAGAAAGCTGTTGGTATTTTGATAGGGATTGCATTGAATCTGTAGATTGCTTTAGGTAGTATAGCCATTTTGACAGTATTGATTCTTCCTAGCCAAGAGCATGGGATGCATTTCCATTTGTTAGTGTCCTCTTTAATTTCTCTTAGGAGTGTCTTGTAGTTTTCAGAGTACAGGTCTTTCACTTCCTTCGTTAGGTTTATTCCTAGGTATTTTATTCTTTTTGATGCAATTGTGAATGGAATTGTTTTTCTGATTTGTCTTTCTGTTAGTTCATTGTTAGTGTATAGGAAAGCAACAGATTTCTGTGTGTCAATTTTGTATCCTGCAACTTTGCTGAATTCAGATATTAGTTCTAGTAGTATTGGAGTGGAGTCTTTAGGGTTTTTTATGTACAGTATCATGTCATCTGCAAATAGTGACAATTTGACTTCTTCTTTACCAATCTGGATGCCTTGTATGTCTTTGTTTTGTCTGATTACCATGGCTAGGACCTCCAGTACTATGTTGAATAACAGTGGAGAGAGTGGGCATCCCTGTCTTGTTCCCCGATCTTAGATGAAAAGCTTTCAGCGTCTCGCCATTAAGTATGATGTTAGCTGTGGGTTTGTCATATATAGCCTTTATGATGTTGAGGTACTTGCCCTCTATACCCATTTTGTTGAGAGTTTCAATCATCAATGGATGCTGAATTTTGTCAAATGCTTCTTCAGCATCTATGGAGATGATCATGTGGTTTTTGTTCTTCTTTTTGTTGATGTGGTGGATGATGTTGATGGATTTTCGAATGTTGTACCATCCTTGCATCCCTGGGATGAATCCCACTTGATCATGGTGTATGATCCTCTTGATGTATTTTTGAATTCGGTTTGCTAATATTTTGTTGAGTGTTTTTGCATCTACGTTCATCAGGGATATTGGTCTGTAATTTTCTTTTTTGGTGAGGTCTTTGCCAGGTTTTGGTATTAGAGTGATGCTGGCTTCATAGAATGAGTTTGGAAGTATTCCCTCCTCTTCTATTTTTTGGAAAACTTTAAGGAGAATCGGTGTTATTTCTTCTCTATATGTCTGGTAGAATTCAGAGGTGAAACCATCAGGTCTGGGGGTTTTGTTCTTGAGTAGTTTTTTGATTACCAATTCGATTTCGTCGCTGGTGATTGGTCTGTTTAGTTTTTCTGTTTCTTGCTTGGTCAGTCTTGGAAGGTTGTATTTTTCTGAGAAGTTGTCCATTTCTTCTATGTTTTCCAGCTTGTTAGCATATAGATTCTCATAATATTCTCTTATAATTCTTTGTATTTCTGTGGGGTCTGTCGTTATTTTTCCTTTCTCATTTCTGATTCTGTTTATGTGTGTAGATTCTCTTTTTCTCTTAATGAGTCTGGCTAGGGGTTTATCTATTTTGTTTATTTTTTCAAAGAACCAGCTCTTGGTTTCATTGATTTTTTCTATTATTTTATTCTTCTCAATTTTATTTATTTCTTCTGTGATCTTTATTATGTCCTTCCTTCTTGTGACTTTGGGCCTCATTTGTTCTTCTTATTCCAATTTCATTAATTGTGTCTTTAGACTATTCATTTGGGAATGTTCTTCCTTCTTTAAATAGGTCTGGATTGCAATATACTTTCCTCTTAGAACTGCCTTTGCTGCGTCCCACAGAAGTTGTGGCTTTGTGTTGTTGTTGTCTGTAGTCTCCATATATTCTTTGATTTCTGTTTTGGTTTGGTCATTAACCCATTGATTAATTAGGAGAGTGTTGTTAAGTCTCCATGTATTTGTGAGCCTTTTTGATTTCTTTCTAATATTTATTTCTAGTTTTATACCTTTCTGATCTGAGAAGTTGGTTGGTAGGATTTCAATATTTTTGAAATTACTGAGGTTCTTTTTGTGGCCGAGTATGTGGTGTATTCTGGAAAATGTTCCATGTGCACTTGAGAAGAATGTGTATCCTGTTGCTTTTGGGTGTAGAGTTCTGCAGATATCTGTTAGGTCCATCTGTTCTAGTGTGTTGTTCAGTGCCTCTGTGTCTTTACTTATTTTCTGTCTGATTGATCTGTCCTCTGGAGTGAGTGGTGTGTTGACATCTCCTAAGATGAATGTGTTGCTGTCTATTTCCTCCTTTAATTCTGTTAGTATTTGTTTCACATATGCTGGCACTCCTGTGTTGGGTCCATATTTATTTATAATGGTTATATCTTCTTGTTGGACTGGCCCCTTTATCATTATGTAATGTCCTTCTTTATCTCTTGCTGCTTTCTTCGTTTTGAAGTCTATTTTGTCTGATACAAGTACTGCAACACCTGCTTTTTTTTCTTTGTTGTTTGCATGAAATATCTTTTTCCATCCCTTCAATTTTAGTCTCTGTATATCTTTGGATTTGAGGTGAGTTTCTTGTAGGCAGCATATAGATGTGTCTTGCTTTTTTATCTATTTTGTTACTCTGTGTCTTTTGATTGGTGCAATCAGTCCATTTACATTTGGGGTGCTTATTGATAGATATGTACTTATTGCCATTGCTGGCTTTAGGTTCGTGGTTACCAAAGGTTCAAGGGTTGCTTCTTTACTATCTAACAATCTAACTTAACTTTCTTGTTAAGTTATTGTAAACACAGTCTGATGTTTCTTTATTTCTCTCCCTTATTATTCTTCCTCCTCCATTCTTTATATACTAGGTGTTTTATTCTTTGCCTTTAGTTATTATTTGGATGGTCTGCTTTCTTTGCTATGATTTTATTTTCTCTGGTGACATCTTTTTAGCCTTAGGAGTGCTTCTACTTAGAGTTGTCCATTTAAGATATCCTGTAGTGGTGGTTTATGAGAGGCAAACTCTCTCAACTTTCGTTTGTCTGGAAATTGTTTAATCCCTACATCATATTTAAATGATAATTGTGCTGGATACAATATTCTTGGTTCGAGGCCCTTCTGTTTCATAACGTTAAATATATGATGCCATTCTCTTCTGGCCTGTGAGGTTTCTTTTGAAAAGTCTGATGATAGTCTGATGGGTTTTCCTTTGTAGGTGATCTTTTTTCTCTCTCTAGCTGCCTTCAATACTCTGTATTTATCTTTGATCTTTGCCATCTTAATTATGTGTCTTGGTGTTGTCTTCCTTGGGTCCCTTGTGTTGGGAGATCTGTGGGCTTCAGTGGACTGCGAGACTATTTCCTTCCCCAGTGAGGGAAAGTTTTCAGCAATTATTTCTTCAAAAATACTTTCTATCCCTTTTTCTCTCTCTTCCTCCTCTGGTACTCGTATAATGCGAATAGTGTTCTTTTTGGATTGGTCACACAGTTCTCTTAATATTCTTTCATTCCTAAAAATCCTTTTATCTCTCTCTGCCTCAGCTTCTCTGTATTCCTGTCCTCTGATTTCTATTCCATTAAACAGTCTCTTGCATTTCATCCAGTCTGCTGTTAAGCCCATTGATCGCTTGTCTGATTTCTGCATTGTCTTTCCTCACTTCCCTCACTTCCTCCCTCAGCTCTTGCACATTTCTCTGTAGGTCCATCAGCATGGTTATGACTTTTTTTCTGAATTATTTTTCAGGAAGACCATGGATTTCCATCCCTTCAGGCTCCCTCTCTGCTTTTGTCTGGTTGATTTTGGTCTGAACTGTATTCCTCTGTCTTTTCATGGCCAGAGAAGTGGTCGCTGGTAGTTGCCACGTATGTCAGCTGGGCTCTTTAAGACTTTAAAAAGAGAAAAAAAAAAAAAGAAAGAAAGAAGGAAAAAAAAGAAAGAAAAGAAAAAACAAAAAAGAAAACAAAACAGAACCAAAAACAAAAAACAAAAGAAACAAAAAAAAAACGCCCACTGGGAGTAGATTCTGTGGGGATGCTGTACGTGTCACTGTTGCTCCACTATTCCGCGGCCGTGGCCCCACTGCTCCCCAGGGCCCTTTATCGCTCTGGCCTGGGTGGGAACGAATGGGAGGCTGTTGATCTCAGTGAGAAGTGTAAGTACGGCCACGCTTCCCCAGTCACCAGCTAAGGTGTCCGAAACTCCCCAGGACTCCCAGCCTGCTGAGTACGCTGGCGCGATCTGGCTCCTCCGCTGTGCTCCTATCTCTTTAAGACCGCTGAAGAAAGCACGTGCTTTTTTTTTTTCCTTCCCGGGATCCGGCTGCAAGCACCCTGGCGCGTTCCCAGCTCAGATCCTGCCCCTCTGTCACTCCAATCTCTGCTGCACTGCGCGATGTGGTTCAGCGCTCCCTGCGCCGATCACCGGGGCTGGCTACTTCGCGGGGTGTACTTCCACTCACTCCCAGATCTGAATCCTCTTCTCCCGCCGATGCGCTGGGGTTGGGGAGTGCTCGGGTCCCGCCGGGTCATGGCTCCGTATCTTACCCGACTCTTGGGGTGCCCAGTCCTCTCGGGTGTAGCTGCACGCTGTGCACTTTCCTGTGTATTCTGGTCTCTCTTTTAGGAATAGTTGTATTTGCTGTATTTTCCTAGATAAATATAGTATTGGGAAGAGATTTCTGCCGCCCTGCTCATACCGCTATCTTCCCAGAAGTCTCTTCTCCTTTTCTTAAAGTAGTTTGAATTGAATTTCTTGAAATTAAATTATTCTTGATTAATACAGAGGTGATTCTCTCTGTCCACATGGCTATTTTGAAGACTTTTAAGAAATACGGATAAGAATGAATTGTAACTCCAAAACGTATGTGATTCTTTATCACACTTTTAACTCAAGTTCATTTGGCCAAGGAAACAACAATAGAAAAATAATTATTGGCATCAAACAGTGATAAATTATGCTCTTCATGAAATAAACTACAGTAATAAATTTTTGAATATGCTATGATTTGAAATTGTAGCTGATTTCAGTTGCCTTTATGCTGGACTTAGTTCTAAACACTTTCTTTGTTTTTATTAGTGTATGAGACCAGCAAGTATTATGTTTATTCAAGTGCTTATGGCCAAATATACTTAAGTATTTAGGAAAAATTTTTTGTTTTTTTTAATAGAGAAACTGGGCATTATTCTTCTTTAATACAATTGTGATAATAAAGCTGGAAACATATTTTCACAGCCACGCTTCCTTGGGGATATTTTTAATGGTTTGATTGCAGTCTGAACTGTGTTTCCTGCTTATTTCTTTGTTAGAGAGATTAGGGGATTCCCTGGTAATTCAGCGTATTTGCTACATCCATTTGCTATCTTACCTCTTCTAGTATTTCAAACTCTTTTTGACAGTGATCAGGAAAAAAATACTTTATTTTTCTCCTCAAATGGTATATCATTGTTTCTGTCATATTCTCAGATGCTCACAATTCCTTCCTCAGATTCAAAGGCAAATGTGCCAGTGTTTCCAGTCACTTTGATGACATTGTTAGGAAACAGGCTGATAAGTGATGTTTGAATCATTCACAATGCCAGATGTTCCTGACAATATTTCTTATGAGAAAATATATCTAATGTAATCCATGTATGGAAATTATCCTCAGTTTTCCACTGTCTGGTGGATTTTTCCCAGGTGTTTCTTCAGAAAGCCACCTGGATAGAATGAGTGAAGTAGTAATAGGATTTGTTTTTCACACAAAAATTGGGAAGCCTCACGTTAAAGATAGAAGTTGTTTTTTTTTCCTCATTCTCCCTTGTTAGAAATCCACTGCTGTAATGAGGCTCAAGTCTCTTTTAAGGGCTTATTACATACTCTCTGAGAAGTTAAAATAGAAATGACAATTCACAAAACAAACTGTACTATGATTTGCATGCAAACTGTACTAAATCATGGCATGTCATATAAGCTATATAAGCCCAAGTTTCTTTAACATCACCTCATTCAGACCCATATGTTCCAAGATAAGACTGTAGATTAATTGGTTTACCCTAACTCTGAACACAAAGACAGTGATGTACTCATGTGCTCTCAGCAAGCAAGCACTAGTTTCTGGTTTTCTTTTCTTGCAGCACGCTCCCAAGCTTACAACCAAGGACAAATGTGCAGAGGCTTCCTACAGGGGGCCCTGCATAGCTATGCAAGCAGCTGGCAACTGGTTTGGACCAGCACATACAATTTTCTTGCTTTTTCAATATGAATAATGTGTCTCCTCCATTATGACTTGTGTGGCTGAACTGCATGATCGTTACACCCTTTCCAAACTCAAGTCCACTTGAAAGCATAAAAATTAAGAAATAGGTAAGCTTTGACTTTAATGATTATTCAGCCCATCTATTTTTTTTCCCACTCGCCTGACATTGGTTCTGTTTTGCTATTCTTCACCACCATTCATTGATGTGTTCAGTGCATTCATGTCCTCATTTGCCCAGGATCCTTATTTTAGGCCTGTAGCCAAGAGCTAAACATCCTTCTCATTCATGTGATTTTATTTCCTGTGTTGGAACATAAACAATCAGAATTAAGTTTTTCATAGCTGAAGGCTACAATTCCAGGACATACTTGATTTTATTAGGATACTCCTGAAAGAAATAATCACTGAACCAAGGAATGGGTTTAGTATTCCATGAATCACCTATATAGCAGTTGCCTACTTTTCATACATACTGGCTCAGCCCTGTAAACAGCATTGTCTAATTTACATTATGGGCACATCAAGAATTCAGTCAAACATCATGTCTTTTAATCCACTGCCTAGGAGGCATTTGTTAGACATCATATTCAGAAACTGCATATAAAAATTAACTGACTTATATTGAGCAGAATTATGCATTTGCATGTTTATCTCATTAAATTCATGCAGCCTACAGAGAACAGAATTATAACCCCCATTTTCCAGGTTTTAAGAAGTTAGGCATTTGCTCACTCAGTATCACACATCTGGTAAATGTTAGACTCTGCTCTCAAGAAGCTTTCAGTCTGGCTGAATAAATACCACTACTCACAGAACAGTTATATAATAACATGAGAACAAAAGACATATAAAAGTACTGATTAATTGCCCCCACCCAATTTGTGGAATCTAAGTTTGTGAATTCGAAGAAAGAAAAGATTATGAGGAGATGGACTCCAGAAAGCTTCCTAAAGGAGATAGGTAATTGCCCTGGGTTTCAAACGATGTCCAATGACAGAATGTTTCGTGAGAAGTTGTGAGCAGAGGAATGGTAACATTTTTGAAAGCAAGACCTGTTGGCAGCAATAATTTGGGTTATCAAATTACCAAGGCAATTTTCAGGAGCTGGTGAGTCTGAATGGGGCATGCAGGATGAGGGAAATCAAGAATGCATCGCTGTTAGTGTTGAGTATAACGAAAAGTGGAATTGGTGGCCATGCTATCCCTTCTCTCAGGAGCCACTGGTGCTTAGAAAGATTGGCAGCTCAGGTTTATTCCAGTGGGGTGTACCTGCACTGAAAGTCCCAAGAGCCACATTTTGAAATAGAGGGAACTTGGAAGGATACCTGGCAAACTTCCAAACATCAAGCAGAATCATGGGTTTATTAGTTTGTAAGTTTGATTTTGGTATTTGCTTTTTTCAGACTTTTGAGGAGTAAAAAGTCTCAAAAGTCTCAGGTGGAGATACGTATAGCTGGGAGTAAGAGAAAGAAAAAATAAATATATGGCTCTAAGGTGGATGTGCTAGATGAGAAGAAAACTAATATGCATTTTTTAAATTTTATCAAATGTACATCACAGTGGTTCAACAGTCCCCTTTCCCCTGGGTAACCACTAGTCGCTTCTCAGTGTCTATAAGTCTAATGCTGTTTTGCTTGTTTTTTATATTCCACAAATAAGTGAAAACATATGGTATTTGTCTTTCTCCTCTTGACTTATTTCACTGAGTATACTACCTTCTAGATCCATCCATGTTGTTGCAAATGGCAGGACTTCTTTTCTTTGTATTGCTGAATAATATTCCATTGTGTATATGTACCACATCTTCTTTATCCATTCATCTATTGATGGACATATAGGTTGTTTCCATATCTTGGCTATTGCAAACAGTGAGGCAGTAAACATAGGGGTACATATATCTTTTCAAGTCAAGGATTTTGGAAAACTGATATTTTTAAGTGCCTATGGTGGATCATAGACTGTGACAAGATTTTTTTTCCTTTTTTTGGTACATGTTGTTTTACTTAATTCTCACAACAGCTATGAGCAGTAGATGTTATTTACCATCACCACTCCCATTTTTTTTTTTTTAGCAGAGTGGGAACCTGAGGTTTAGGAAAGTTTAATACCTGGCCCAAAGTCATATAGTTACTAAGGAATGAAGTCTTTATTTAAACCAGATCTCTGATTTCTAAGTCCATGCTCTCTCATCAGATGACTCTCATAAGTAAACAAAAACTCAAAATTTTAGTGAGCAGCATCCTTAGGAAATTTAATAAGAAAAATATTCAGATAATTCAATTAGTATTTCAGTTATGTATTGCTGTGTCACACACCACCCGATACTTAGTGACTTAAAACAATGACTTAATTACTTTTCATTATTCTGTGTTAACTGGGCTGAGCTGGGTGGTTCTGCCTCACTAAACCAGATGTTAGTTGGTTCTATAGTCATCTGGGGGCTCTGCTGAACTAGAATTTCCAAGACAATTCACTCAAATGGCTGCAGTTTTTGCTGGCTCTTGTCTTGGATCTCAGGTGGAGGTGGGGCTTCTGATCAGAGTGCCGTGATTCTCTTCCACGTAAGCTTTCCACATGACTTGGTCTTCTCACAGCAAAGCAACTGGATTCCAAGAGGGAGTGTCCAAATGCTCATACATATAAGCTGCAGATCTTTTAAAATTCAGTCTTAACATTTTCTCGGGGTTTCTACTGCCATATTCTGTTGGTCAAAACAAGTCACTGGGCCAGCTTAAAGGGGTTTCCTTGAAACTCCTCAGGAGTGGCAAGGGATTTTGTGCCATTTTTAATCAACTACAACTTACTTGCCTGTGGTGAAAATAGAGGTGGTGAATGAGAGGGGCAATGAGGTGAGTCTCCGAAATAAAGATCTCCACACAGACCTTAGCATGCTAAAAGTGTGTGCTTGGCTTCCAAGGCTGAGATTCTGGATGGAGAAATGAGTAGGAAATACCCTAATGATTGGGAACAAGGCACACGGACATTTATAGACAGTGTCTCATAGTTTCCATACTCAGGCTGTACATACAAAATTAGTTTAATATATTATCTGTTAGTTAAACTTATTTCTTAACCATGTATTGGTTGATTGATATAACTGGAGGGTTGAGAGATAAAAATACTCTAACATTACCAATATAGGACCCCTCTGCAAAGAAATGTTTTTAGTTAATTTCATGTGTATATATTCTGCCATTGATACTGTAATTTTTACTTTACATGGGTAAGAATACTGCCCCTGTTTTCACACTGTTTATTCTTCATGCTCAATAAATGTGGACTTGCCCACACACTCAACTTGTTCAGACTGTTGTAAAAATAAATTCTGCTCAAAAGAAGTCTTCCTCCCATCCTTAGGTGACCTCCTAAGCAAAAGGAAACAGAATGAAATCAGCCAACCATTTTATTTCACAAAGATCACAGTCTGGTCATTTCAAACAACAACCTTTATTTAGTATCCTCAGTGCAGAAACACCCAGTGAAAAGTTTTATTCCACAGTGACCTATCTTGGGGACAGGCAGGCAGTTGCTGAAGAAGCAAATTCTCATAATTAATTAGTAATTCATTATTGCATGGTTGTGAAGGAACCTTATGACCTGCTGAGACTTAAAATGGGCACAATCATTCAGTGTTTCCATCATTTTAGAATAGGAAACCATTGTGGTCTAAAGTGCATAATTTCTGAAATGTATCGCCAGATGCTTCTGTTCTTTTCCACCATTTGCTGAAAGTCAAGTTAAAAACATAAAAACTCTGGGCTATTTTTAGCCTGCAATGATTACTTTTCCATAATATTGACAATTAAGTAGCATTTATTTCATAATTAACATTTCTTAATTTTTGCTATGAGCATAAGTTTATTTGGATCAGTAAAGCCAAGCAACAAAAGTTTAAACTCAGTTCTTTGAATTTTAGCAACATTTAAAAAATGGGATTTTTTTTTTTTTGGTTAAAGGTGATAAATATTTAGCAGAGAAAACTAAGAATAAATGAGAATTGAATCCTGAGAAAATAACTAATTATAATTATGTGAAATCATATGATAGTGATAGGAAGCATGAGAGGAGACACCAGGAATGATAAGGAAATCTTTAGTATGTGTCTTCATAAATCACAGCCCAAGTGTTGCGCTGAAGAAAATAAAGCTACTGATGATTGTATTTTAATATGAAAAATCAGCATAAAGCATATCAAACATGGAGCCATCTGTTCTGTCTTCAAGCATAGTGCACATCCAACAACAACAAAAAAAAACCAAAGGAGAATTATATCAATGTGTTTTTATACAAATCAATATAAACATGCCATAATATTTGATAAAGTTGGACATATAAAAATAGTTTTAATACTTCAACTGAATTTATCTGTCTCCAAAATCACTGACATTGTTCCTAAACCACCAATCCAGTGGCTCCGTTAGCTCCTGTTCTATTTAACATATATAGCTCCTGTTCTTTTTCTTTTCCAACCCCCACCCCCCCAAATATTCTCCTCCGTGCCTTAGAAACATTTCTGTGATCTGGTTGTTTGCCTAGTCTTTGATCTTCTTTATTTGGATCGTTTACAGCGTCCTTTGCTGGATCCTCTCTCTCCCCAACTTGTGTTCCAGGTATCTGTTCTGTCTTCAAACCACCATTTTCACTAGTAAATTCATCTTAACTCTCCATGCTCACAATCCTCACTCTGGAAATCCTCTCTTTACTATCTGGAATTCATCATATCCAAATTGAGCAAATTATCTTCTCACAAAAATGGCCTCCTCCTCCTTAAGTCTTTTAGCTCTTTTGTGGCATCACTATTTCAACAGGGGTTTCAGACAGACATCTGAGACATTAAGATGCCTCTGTTGCTCTTTTCCATACTCTTGAATCTGTTTCTAAATTCTCATAATTCAGCCTCCAGTATTTTTCTTGAATTCATTCTTTCTTCCCTGACCCCATATGATTTCAGCTACTCATTCAGTCTCTCTCTCTTTGGATATATCCTTTGTTTCCCTGCTTCCAAACTTTGCCATTTCCAGTTTATTGGGAATTTCTTTCTGAATGTACACCAAGCCTTAAAACCGTATAACATATATCCATTTCCTACAGAAAAATACCCAAATTCTATAGAAGTCATTCAAGATTCTTGAAGTTCTGCCCCCATCTACTTGACAGTTTCATCTCCCCGGTCCTCTCACCTTTGTTGGCTAGCCCTAGAAGACCTTGCAAGATGAGGTCTGTCACCACACCTTTGCACATGGTGTGTCTTCTTTCTGGAATGTCCTTGAAAACTTCTTTCCACCCAGTCAACTCCAAATTGTTTTTAAAAATCCAGCTGAACTGTTGCTTCATCTATAAGGATTCCTCTTTAGAAAGTTAACAAATTTGCTTCCATTTGCTACTGTATTACCTTGCACATTCCTTTATTATTATTGCATTATGTAACATTGCATTTTTTTCATTGCATGCAGGCTTCCACCACTAAACATTATTTTCTTGAAAAAAGGGTCTGTTTCTTATTAATATTTGTATTCCCAGGGTCAAAACTAAGGCCTCATGCATAGTAAGCTTTGAATAAACTTAAATGAGTTAATTTTATTCTCTCACATAATGTGTTTTGGAGTGTACAAGCCTATATTAAAATCTCATTCTGACAGTTATGTGACTTCTAATTATTTCATTTCTCACAGTTACATTTTCCTCCTCTGAAGAAAATGGTACCTACTTCACAAAGTTGTGGCGATTGATGTTAAATAATGCATGTGAAACATTTAGCACACAGTGTCTGACAATAAGTACTCAATAAATGATGCCGACTGCCATAATAGGGCTTACATTGAATAGGAAAGGAAGTAGAGGCCAATGACATATAATGGTTTGGGATACAATTGAGGAATCAGGGGAATTAAAGCCTTGCTAAGTTGAATGTAAGTTTTTGTAACAATAAAGGAGGGAGAACTGGAAGAAAAGGAAATACTAGCAAAAGGTTGGGTTGCCATAGTTTAATAGTCTGCTATTATAATGAAAAGACCCAATATTTGGTCCAAGTAAGGGTGGAGGAAATGGATTGTAAGTAAAAATAATCAGAGTCAAGAAAAACAAGGAATTAAATGTTGTTATATTAGGTTGTTGCCTTTGGAAATCTAGATATTAAATGTTTGCCAGGGAAATGTCAGACACCAGATAGGCCTTGGGCTAAGAGGAATAGTGTGAGTCAGTTGTCAGATTCTTCAAAACATGCTCAGGAGTGGCCATGAAACTGGCAGGGGACAGTGATGAGAATGGGGTGAAGGATGATTGGCACATGGATGGAGAGCAATGAACTGGAAAGTTAGAAGATTCTTGACTCACCTGCTTGATTTTGTGAAGCAAGGAACATAAGGGAATGAGCACCCTCCACACTAGAGAGGGGTTGGCATACTATAGCCCCTGAATCTGGTCTGCTGCCTGCTTTTGTGAATGAGGGTCACTGAAACACAGCTACGCTCATTCATTTATATATTGTCTATGGCTGTTTTTGTGTTACAGTGACAGAGTTGAGTAGTTGCAACAGAAAATATATGGCCCACAAAGCCTGAAATATTTTCTATGTGGCCCTCTGCTGTCCCCTGCTCCAGAAGGATGCAGGAAAGCAGCATCATCTAATATATGCTAGGATTCAATCAATGTAAGGAACTGGAGAACCATCTGATGTGCATAGTAGTTGAGGATCTGGAATGGAGGAGAATGCTTGCCACAGATGGTGGTTTCAGAAGACAAGAGGAACATTTTGAATGGGGCAAAGGGGAGCAGGAGTAATTGGGTGGTTCACGGAGAAGAACTGAGCAATATGGGAATATGGGCTACCAGAAGGTAGTCAAACTGGCAGGCTTATCTTTGGGATAATGCTTCAGGATTTCTAAGCATGGCTGAAGAGATACTACCATGGCCTAATGGGATTTTATGGCTTCAGGTTTTCCAAAGGAAACCTTGGTGTCAGTTGCTATCAGAGCCATTGTAGGCTGAAACCTCAAGTGGTGCTAGAAACTTGGCAGTATAATTATTTGGCTGGCCAATAATGGTGAAGATCTGGTTGAGATCACAAGCCTGGGAACATGAAAGGATGGATAAAGATGATTCTGTGAGAAAGAATTTAACCTCTAAGTCATAGGTCTTGCATGGTGCAAGGATTACTAGGGCACAGACCAATAATGGGAAAACTCATTGGATATACATAAGCTTCCATTTCATTTCACAGCACAGTGTTCTAGAGATAGATGATAGAATTATGTATCTGTGTATCTATCCTTTATCAAGTACTTTTAGCTTGAGAATTTTGTTTTGGACATTTCAAATGATGAATATGTTGTACTGCACACTGGTATTTAAAACAAATGACAACCAGATTGTACTATTTAAAATACAAAATACTAGTTACTTCCCTGAAAGTGGTTACCTCAGTTGGCTTAAGACTGTCCATTGTTAACTGACATTCAAACATTGAACCTCATGTGAATTAAATTATCAAAACTCAGCAGTATAGTCATTATCTATGCTATACACTTATAAATATATTTATATATCACAGGTTTCCCATGTCTGTTATTTCATTATAATAGTATTTGCTGATGTGGTGGAGTAAAAGAGGAACACTAGTCAATTTAAAAGGTTAATTATGGTCTGAAACTGATAGTAACAATTAAAAAAAAGACATAGCCATCAAATATATCTGTGAGCATAGAAAATGTCTTAAGGGCAACAAATTTAAACCAAACTTATAAAAACACAGTGAATAATCTTGGAATGATGCATAAAGATTCCTATTTAATTTTCACTTAGGGTCTAGATAATGCTAGAGAAGAAAATGACAATAAAATGTGATAAGCAATAATGCAAATAGGATTAAAGTGCTTTTTGAAAGCATGGGAGAGAAAAGCTTTATAAAATTGTCACATTTTTGTCCTAAGAAAAATGAGTAGGAATTCACTACCCAAGAGGAGAGGCAGTGTTTGGCTTACATTACTTCTACCATAAAAAATACCAGGAGGACAGAAATATATGAAAGTGAGGTTATTTTTCAAAGGTATTGTTGGTTTTGAACTGTTGATCAATTTCAGGTATATATCCAGTTGCATGTTGATACAAATCGCTGTTTATTCATCTTTTCGTCATTCATTCCTTTATTCTATTTAAAACAATATATTTATCAAAACTGCTGTGTGTAAAGCACAGTAGTAGATTCTGCGTAAAGAAAGATGCAATCCTCAGAATGCTCACTCAGGTGACGAGACAGATCATAGAGGGCAAAGCACTTCCTGGGGAATGTTACAGTGGAAATGGGACCGGGTTAGTGGTGGCATAGATCGGCATCACCCCAGGGGAACGTTCTCACTGTGGAGGAGACAACTTCTTATCGCAAATTCATTACATTATTATTTTTTATTGGAAAGTATTAGATGCTCCTTTTAGGATAAAACTTTGGTAGTAAAAAGGCTACCAGAAAATGATGGCAAGAAAAACTTTATTTGCTGCAACAGGAATAGAAGCAGTAGATGTTTTCAAATGCCTTGTTCAGCACCTCAGTGTAGAAGAGGAATTAGTTTAGCTAATCAGTTTTATTTTGAAAAGGTTATAAGGCTACTGCACTTATCCCATTCGAAAAGGGAATTACTGCTGACCTCTCAAGTCTCTTCCAACGCTGACAGTCTGTTAGTTAATAACCATTGGAAATGTTAAAAATAAACAATATTAAGTTTTACTTGAGTTTATGCAATTCTGAGGATAATGTTTCCCAGACATTGGAACGTAAAATCAGAAACACCCTGATTTCTCCAAGATCTTTTTCTCAAATTTAAAAAAGTAATTAGTTTCAAGTACACACTTTCTAATAATTTTTAAGCCATAGACTTGCAGTTTAAAAATGTAAATCATATTGCTATTCTAGTTTGATGAAGAAGAAAAAATGAGTGATGTTTGTGTATTTTTACGTTTAAAAATACAGATCCTTTTAATGTTATGTTCAATAATATCTTGGGAGCTTCTTGTGTATGGCTCAGTTCTTAAGAGCAGTCTGGGACCAAACCTAGTACAAAATCTCCCTATAGAGGTGCACAGGCACGGAGTATAGAAACTGACTGCCAGATGCTGAAGGGAAGGGCAGTCTAGAGGACAGATTGTAGAATTTAGTGCCCTGACAGTGGGGGTGGGGAGAGCATGGAGGCTCAGCCTCCAAAGAGCAACATTTAGATATCCAGGAGAGCTACCTGAGGAACACCTGTCATCAGGTAGCTTCTGGCTTCCAGGCACTGGCCTGAGTTTCCAGGTTGAACACTAACTTTCAGCAGGGTCCCCAGAGGAGCAAGACCGGCCACAATCCCAGAGAAGCTGGAGTCTGAGGCATGACAAAGACTTTTCAGGCAAAAGGAGCAATTCAAGTGTCTGGTACTAGGTCCAAAATACTGACAGCATGCAAGATTTAAAGAAAGCAGCTATCGATTTATTAAAGGGCCAGTCTTTCCTTGAGCCACGACCTCTTTATCTTTCTGTTGCCCCTTCCCTATTAACTCCTGCTGTTCTACAAAGGGGGTTAGAGGAGGGCTTCCATCAGAGGTAGTCAATCAGTGGTTGTTAGGTTCAACTCAGATTTAAACCTAGAAGTATTTTAAAACCAATACTTCTAGGATCCTTAGAATTATTTTAAAATGCCTAAGAAAAGTATCAATGATTCATTAGTAAGCATTTAAAGAGTTTACACTGTATACCAGTTATGTATTTAGTGCTGAAAATAAAAAGATGAATAAGATAGGACATCTGACCTTTAGGATCCCATGGTCTGCAGGGCAAATAGATGTGAAAAAGTATAATGCAGTAAGATGCAGATAAATAACATTCATTTTTCTAAAGCATAACTTCTGGCTCAGAAACTCTTAATGTTTTTAATATCTCCCCCAATCAATTTCTAACTGAATGAAGGACTGCCATTCACCTTGCTCTGTCAGTGTACCATAGGACTAATCTTTATCCAGTTTCCAGGAAAATTCTCCTCTCTACTTTGTATGCAGATTCTTGTGATCTAACCAAACTGAGTCAACACTCAACCTTTAGACATGATTCTGATTCACTCTTTTCTGTACCTTTATCTTCAAGGTGATGGTATTTTTCCTGAATTTTCCACGTTTTCCCTTTCTACCTTTTGAATCCATTTAAGCTCATCAGAACTATTGCCTTCTCCACAGAGACTTTTCTGAATTCTCCAGACAGATGCAAGTTGTGTTTCTTTTAGACTAGCATAAGTTTCATGTTTCATACTTACTACTTATAAACACTGAACACTGACTAGAGTTATGCTTGAATTATTTCCATTCAACTCTTATCATTGGACCATATTTAGGGATTCAAAGCAGGAACCATATCTTGGTGTTTTAGTTATTTGGTATCTACCTCAGTGCCTAATCCATAGCCCAATGTAAGGTAAGGTATCAAAAATACCATAAATTCTTGAATATAATGTAATCCCCAATGATAATTTTACAAGTAAAAGATTTCACCCAAGAATATAAATATACTCATCAGCCAAATGTATATGAGGTAGTCTAATAACTAGTTGTTTTGGTTAATTTATTTAATTAGTTATATTTATAAATTTAAACCACATTTTTTCAAACAATATAATAACTAAGAAGTAGCACATTTCCCCCTCAAATTACATGAAAAAAATTACTCAAACACTTGCATTAAACCCCATCATGAAGATCATCTTTTACAGTTACAATCACCACCATCATCATTTTCTGGGATATATTAACTTCACTGTAATCTGAAATTTTTGAGGATATGATTCTTACAGTCTCAGAATTTTATGTAAAATAGCAGAATCCATTTGTATATTTTTCAGTCCCTTTTTTTTTCATTTGATTTGTGGTATATTATAATCACCGTAACATAAGCATCTATTACGTTTTTTTAACTTAATAGACTATTTTCTTGTCATTTATTTTATCATTCTATTGTCTTAATAGCTTATATTTTACACACCACTAATAAGTGAACTTTTTAAAAAATATATAATTTATTTTATTATCATTAATTTACAATTACATGTGCAATATTACGATTATTAAACTACCCCTTCATCAGGACCCCCCCACCAACCCCATAACAGTCACTGTCCATCAGCGTAGTGAGATGCTATAGAATCACTACTTGTCTTCTCTGAGTTGTACTGCCCTCCCCGTGCCCCCCCAACATTACATCTGCTAATCGTAATGCCCCTTTTTCCCTCTTATCCCTCCTTCCCACCCATCTTCCCCAGTCCCTTTCCCTTTGGTAACTATTAGTCCGTTCTTGGGTTCTGTGAGTCTGCTGCTGTTTTGTTCCTTCAGTTTTTTTCTTTGTTCTTATACTCCACATATGAGTGAAATCATTTGATACTTGTCTTTTTCGGCTTGGCTTATTTCACTGAGCATAATACCCTCTAGCTCCATCCATGTTGTTGCAAATGGTAGGATTTGTTTTCTTCTTATGGCTGAATAATATTCCATTGTGTATATGTACCACCTCTTCTTTATCCATTCATCTACTGATGGACACTTAGGTTGCTTCCATTTCTTGGCTATTGTAAATAGTGCTGCGATAAACATAGGGGTGCATCTGTCTTTTTCAAACTGGGCTGCTGCATTCTTAGGGTAAATTCCTAGGAGTGGGAATCCTGGGTCAAATGGTATTTCTATTTTGAGTTTTTTGAGGAACCTCCATACTGCTTTCCACAATGGTTGAACTAATTTGCAGTCCCACCAGCAGTGTAGGAGGGTTCCCTTTTCTCCACATCCTCGCCAACATTTGTTGTTGTTTGTGTTTTGGATGTTGGCCATCCTCACTGGTGTGAGGTGATATCTCATTGTGGTTTTAATCTGCATTTCTCTGATGATTAGCGATGTGGAGCATCTTTTCATGTGCCTGTTGGCCATCTGAATTTCTTCTTTGGAGAAGTGTCTATTCATGTCCTCTGCCCATTTCTTAATTGGATTATTTGCTTTCTGTTTGTTAAGGTGCATGAGTTCTTTATATATTTTGGATGTCAACCCTTATCAGATACGTCATTTATGAATATATTCTCCCATACTGTAGGATGTCTTTTTGTTCTACTGATGGTGTCCTTTGCTGTACAGAAGCTTTTCAGCTTGATATAGTCCCACTTGTTCATTTTTGCTTTTGTTTCCCTTGCCCGGGGAGATATGTTCATGAAGAAGTTGCCCATGTTTATGTCCAAGAGATTTTTGCCTATGTTTTTTTCTAAGAGTTTTATGGTTTCATGACTTACATTCAAGTCTTTGATCCACCTTGAGTTAACCTTTGTGTATGGGGCTAGACAGTAGTCCAGTTTCATTCTCTTACATGTAGCTGTCCAGTTTTTCCAACACCAGCTGCTGAAGAGGCTGTCATCTCCCCATTGTATATCCAAGGCACTTTTATCAAATATTAATTGACTGTATATGTTTGGGTTAATGTTTGGATTTTCTATTCTGTTCCACTGGTCTGTGGGTCTGTTTTTGTGCCAATACCAAATTGTCTTGATTACTGTGGCTTTGTAGTAGAGCTTGAAGTCAGGGAGTGTAATTCCCCCTGTTTTATTCCTCCTTCTCAGGATTGCTTTGGCTATTCGGGGTCTTTTGTGGTTCCATATGAATTTTAGAATTATTTGTTCCAGTTCATTGAAGAAAGCTGTTGGTAGTTTGATAGGGATTGCATTGAATCTGTAGATTGCTTTAGGTAGTATAGCCATTTTGACAATATTTATTCTTCCTAGCCAAGAGCATGGGATGCACTTCCATTTGTTAGTGTCCTCTTTAATTTCTCTTAGGAGTGTCTTGTAGTTTTCAGAGTACAGGTCTTTCACTTCCTTCGTTAGGTTTATTCCTAGGTATTTTATTCTTTTTGATGCAATTGTGAATGGAATTGTTTTTCTGATTTCTCTTTCTGTCAGTTCATCATTAGTGTATAGGAAAGCAACAGATTTCTGTGTGTTAATTTTGTATCCTGCAACTTTGCTGAATTCAGATATTAGTTCTAGTAGTTTTGGAATGGAATCTTTAGGGTTTTTTATGTACAGTATCATGTCATCTGCAAATAGTGACAATTTGACTTCTTCTTTACCAATCTGGATGCCTTGTATGTCTTTGTTTTGTCTGATTGCTGTGGCTAGGACCTCCAGTACTATGTTGAATAACAGTGGAGAGAGTGGGCATCCCTGTCTTGTTCCCGATCTTAGATGAAAAGCTTTCAGCGTCTCGCCGTTAAGTATGATGTTAGCTGTGGGTTTGTCATATATAGCCTTTATGATGTTGAGGTACTTGCCCTCTATACCCATTTTGTTGAGAGTTTTAATCAGGAATGGATGCTGAATTTTGTCAAATGCTTTTTCAGCATCTATGGAGATGATCATGTGGTTTTTGTTCTTCTTTTTGTTGATGTGGTGGATGATGTTGATGGATTTTCGAATGTTGTACCATCCTTGCATCCCTGGGATGAATCCCACTTGATCATGGTGTATGATCCTCTTGATGTATTTTTGAATTCGGTTTGCTAATATTTTGTTGAGTATTTTTGCATCTACGTTCATCAGGGATATTGGTCTGTAATTTTCTTTTTTGGTGAGGTCTTTGCCCGGTTTTGGTATTAGAGTGATGCTGGCTTCATAGAATGAGTTTGGAAGTATTCCCTCCTCTTCTATTTTTTGGAAAACTTTAAGGAGAATCGGTGTTATTTCTTCTCTATATGTCTGGTAGAATTCAGAGGTGAATCCATCAGGCCCAGGGGTTTTGTTCTTGGGTAGTTTTTTGATTACCAATTCGATTTCGTCACTGGTGATTGGTCTGTTTAGTTTTTCTGTTTCTTGCTTGGTCTGTCTTGGAAGGTTGTATTTTTCTAAGAAGTTGTCCATTTCTTCTATGTTTTCCAGCTTGTTAGCATATAGATTCTCATAATATTCTCTTATGATTCTTTGTATTTCTGTGGGGTCCGTCGTGATTTTTCCTTTCTCATTTCTGATTGTGTTTATGTGTGTAGATTCTCTTTTTCTCTTAATGAGTCTGGCTAGGGGTTTATCTATTTTGTTTATTTTTTCAAAGAACCAGCTCTTGGTTTTATTGATTTTTTCTATTCTTTTATTCTTCTCAATTTTATTTATTTCTTCTCTAATCTTTATTATGTCCCTCCTTCTGGTGACTTTGGGCCTCATTTGTTCTTCTTTTTCCAATTTCAGTAATTGTGTCTTTAGACTATTCATTTGGGAATGTTCTTCCTTCTTTAAATAGGCCTGGATTGCAATATACTTTCCTTTAGAACTGCCTTTGCTGAGTCCCACAGAAGTTGTGGCTTTGTGTTGTTGTTGTCATTAGTCTCCATATATTCTTTGATTTCTGTTTTGATTTGGTCGTTAACCCATTGATTAATTAGGAGAGTGTTGTTAAGTCTCCATGTATTTGTGAGCCTTTTTGATTTCTTTCTAAAATTTATTTCTAGTTTTATACCTTGGTGATCTGAGAAGTTGGTTGGTAGGATTTCAATATTTTTGAAATTACTGAGGTTCTTTTTGTGGCCTAGTATGTGGTCTATTCTGGAAAATGTTCCATGTGCACTTGAGAAGAATGTGTATCCCGTTGCTTTTGGGTGTAGAGGTCTGTAGATGTCTGTTAGGTTCATCTGTTCTAGTGTGTTGTTCAGTGCCTCTGTGTCTTTACTTATTTTCTGTCTGGTTGATCTGTTCTCTGGAGTGACTGGTGTGTTGAAGTTTCCTAAGATGAATGCATTGCTGTTTATTTCCTCCTTTAATTCTGTTAGTATTTGTCTCACATATGCTGGCGCTCCTGTGTTGGCTGCATGTGTATTTATAATGGTTATATCTTCTTGTTGGACTGACCCCTTTATCATTATGTAGTGTCCTTCTTTATCTTTTGCCACTTTCTTCATTTTGAAGTCTATTTTGAATAGACTATTTTTTTGAAGTAGTTTTATTTTTATAGAATAAACCTAAAAGTGTAGAGTTGCCGTATTTCACCTTACCCCCTCCAGTTTCCCCTTTATTAACTTCAGGCATTACGGTAGTGTATTTGTTACAGCTGATGAGCCAATATTGATATGTTTTTATTAACTAACGTCCATGGTTTACATTAGGGGTGACTCTTGTGTTGTACATTCTGAGTTTTTGAAATGTATAATTACATGTACCCACAGTTACAGTATCATCCAGAGTCATTTCACTGTTCTAAAAATCCCCTGCCCTAAAATCTCCATCTATGTATTCCCTCTTCTTCTCTCCCAACCTTGAACCTTTGATTTTTTTTCCTGTCTCCATAGTTTTTGTCTTTTCCAGAATGCCATGTAGTTGGAATCATAGACTATGTAGCACTCTCAAATTGGCTTATTTCACTTAGCGATATGCATGAAGGCTCGTTAATGTTTCTTTGGGGCTTAACATCTCATTTTTTTAATTGCTGAATAATATTCCACTGTATGTAAGTCAACTGTTTATTCACCTACTGAAGGACATCCTGGTTGCTTTTGAATTTTGGCAATTATAAAAGCAGTTATAAACATTTGTGTGGAGGTTTATGTGCAGATAAATTGTCACTGTATTTTTTAAAGGAAACTTTGAAATTCATATTTGCATCAACATGCACTATATAAAAGTTGTGGCTCATACCCATAGACATAATTACTGAAGCTGATTTATGTGTTTACACCTTTTAAAAAATTTTCCTCTGTTAACCTCATAAAGTTTGTGGATCCAACATTAATTAAAGTTGTTTGAAGCTGTGGAGTCTTCACCTTAGAGTCAGACAACTTGGGCTTGTTAGCTGACTGTACCATTTATAAGTAGTATGATTTCATGTAAGATAACACTCTTGTATGTTAGTTACCTATATGTAAAATGCCACTAGCAGTACCTACATTTAAGGGTTGTTCAGAGTATTAATGTTAGTAAATGATAGCTATATTTATTAGCCATCATTTAAGTAACAACCTGGAATATGAGGCAAATATGAAAATTCCTAGCATGCTCTTCAAAAAGAAAAGGCAGGGGATATCTAATCTGAAAGCCAATGTGGGCCACAAAAACTCATCTCCCAGAGCCCCAAGGAAATATATGGTATTGTGAAATTAAGGCATCCAAACCTCACCAAGTAAACTCCCACAGAATTGACAGATGGGCATTAATATAATTTGAAACCTAAGTTTCCATCAGAAATATGCAGTTTACAGATTATGGAATCACATGCACTCCTCAGAGTATTATATAACCCTTGGGAAATTAAATTTTCCTCGATTTCTTTTTAAGTATTTTATTAACCTATTAACTTAATCCACATATATGAATGATTTCATTCCTATATTTCCAAACAGATTATAAACCAACTGCAGAGATTAAGGCATACACTGACTCCTTGAGAGGCAGTTCCTTGTTACAAAATGGAAAAAGCTGAGGCTCTGTAGTCATAACAAGCCAGAGCTGAATTCCAATTCAGTGATTTACTAGCTGTGTAAATTTGGCAATCGATTTTATCTTTCTGAGCCTCAATTTCCTCCTATGTAAAATTGGGTTAATGATTCTTATCTTTATGGGTTATTTTATGAATGGCAAGCAATATTTATAAAGTTTCTGATTCATAATAAATGACATTCAAATAGTAACTCTCGCTGGGGCCCCTTCACCTAAATCTTTCATCTGAGCCCTTTTCAGCTTCCTGTTTTTCGGCAAATATCTAAGTGGCTTAAGAAGATTGGCTCATACATAGATTTCTTTAAATCGAATTTTTCTCTGTATCCTGTGACTTAATCTTCTAAATCTGTCTTACATAGCATCACTAAGAATGAAATAAGAATAGGCTGTCTAAACTAATGAATTGGTTTTATATTATTTAAATGTAAATTATTTACATTTCTCTTTCTCTTCAAACTTTCTCTTTTTGGCAACAAAGCTGGACTGCAATTAGTTGCTGAACTTTAGTTCTTACAATTTGACCCCTAGAAAGAGTTACTAACTGCCGCTATGTCTGGTTCTAAGTCCAAACATTTCAGAGAAAGAATTCATTTGTCAGCTTGAGTGATGTGCCCCAAACTGGGCCAACAGTGGCCAGAGAGATAGGGCTGTGTAGGAACACGGAGAATGCAGAGACATAGAGGTTGTTGGAACTACCAGACATAATATTACTTTTTTTAAATTAATGAATTTTTATTAAGGTATTATTGATACACACTTATGAAGGTTTCACATGAAAACACAATGTGGTTACTACATTTACCCATATTATCAAGTCCCCACCCATACCCCAATACAGTCACTGTCCATCAGTGTAGTAAGATGACACAGATTCACTATTTGCCTTCTCTGTGCTACACTGTTTTCCCCGTGATGCCCCACACCATGTGTACTAAACATAATACCCCTCAATCCCCTTCTCTTCTCCCAACCTCCCCACCCACCCTCCCACACCCCTCCCCTTTGGTAACCACTAGTTCCTTCTTGGAGTCTCTGAGTCTGCTGCTATTTTGTTCCTTCAGTTTTGCTTCGTTGTTATACTCCCCAAATGAGGGAAATCATTTGGCACTTGTCTTTCTCCACCTGGCTTATTTCACTGAGCATAATATCCTCCAGCTCCATCCATGTTGTTGCAAATGGCAGGATTTGTTTCTTTGTTATGGCTGAATAGTATTCCATTGTGCATATGTACCACATCTTCTTTATCCATTCATCTACTGATGGACACTTAGGTTACTTCTGTATCTTGCCTATTGTAAAAAGTGTTACAATAAACATGGCGGTGCATATGTCTTTTTGAATCTGAGAAGTTGTATTCTTTGGGTAAATTCCAAGGAGTGGGATTCCTGGGTCAAATGGTATTTCTATTTTTAGTTTTTTGAGGAACCCCCATATTACTTTCCACAATGGTTGAACTAGCTTACATTCCCACCTGTAGTGTAGGAGGGTTCCCCTTTCTCTGCATCCTCACCAGCATTTGTTCTTAGTCTTTTCAATTTTAGCCATCCTTACTGGTGTGAGTTGATATCTCATTTTGGTTTTAATTTGCATTTCCCTGATGATTAGTGATGTGGAGCATCTTTTCCTGTGTCTTTTGGCCATGTGAATGTCTTTTTTGGAGAACTGTCTCTTCATATCCTCTGCCCAGTTTTTAATCAGGTTATTTTCTTTTTGGGTATTGAGGCATGTAAGTTCTTTATATATTTTGGATGTTAACCCCTTGTCGGATATGTCACTTACAAATATATTCTCCCATAGTGTAGGATGCCTTTTTGTTCTGTTGATGGTGTCCTTTACTGTACAGAAATTCTTTTGTTTGATGTAGTCCCATGAGTTCATTTTTACTTTTGTTTCCAGTGCTCAAGGAGATGCGTTCACGAAGAAGTCGCTCATGCTTATATTCAGGAGATTTTTGCCTATGCTGTCTTCTAAGAGTTTTATTTTTTCATGACTTACATTCAGGTCTCTAATCCACTTTGAGTTTACTACTGTGTATGGGGATAGGCAGTAATCAAGTTTCATTCTCTTACATGTAACTCTCCAGTTTTGCCAACACCAGGTTGAAGAGGCTGTCATTTCCCCATAGTATGTCCATGACTCCTTTATCATATATTAATTGACCATTAATGGTTGGGTTTGTATCAGGGCTCTCTAGTCTGTTCCATTGGTCTATGGGTCTGTTCTTGTGCCAGTACCAAATTGTCTTGAGTACTGTGGCTTTGTAGTAAAGCTTGAAGTTGAGGAGCATAATCCCCCCAGCTTTATTCTTCCTTCTCAGGATTGCTTTGGTTATTCAGGGTCTTTTGTGGTTCCATATGAATTTTAGAATGATTTGCGCTAGTTCGTTGAAAAATGCTATTGGTATTTTGATAGGAATTGCATTGAATCTGTAGATTGTTTTAGGCAGGATGGCCATTTTGACAATATTAATTCTTCCTGTCCATGAGCAAGGGATGTGTTTCCATTTATTGGTATCTTCTTTAATTTCTCTCATGAGTGTCTTGTAGTTTTCAGAGTGCAGGTCTTTCACTTCCTTGGTTAGGTTTATTCCTAGGTATTTTATTCTTTTTAATGCAGCTGTGAATGGAATTGTTTTCCTGATTTCTCTCTCTGCTAGTTCATTGTTCCTGTATAGGAATGCCACAGATTTCTGCATATTAATTTTGTATACCACAACTTTGCTGAATTCAGATATTAGATCTAGTAGTTTTGGAGTGGATTCTTTAGAGTTTTTTATGTACAATATCATGTCATCTGCAAACAGAGACAGTTAGAGTTCTTCCTTGTCAATCTGGATGCCTTTTATTTCTTTGTGTTGTCTGATTGCCATGGCTAGGACCTCCAGAACTATGTTGAATAAAGGTGGGGAGAGTGAGCACCCTTGTCTTGTTCCTGATCTTAAAGGAAAAGCTTTCAGTTTCTCCCTGTTAAGTATAATGTTGGCTGTGGGTTTGTCATATATGGCCTTTATTATGTTGAGGTACTTGCCCTCTATACCCATTTTGTTGAGAGTTATCATGAATGGATGTTGAATTTTGTCGAATGCTTTTTCAGCATCTATGGAAGTGATCACGTGGTTTTTGTCCTTCTTTTTTTTGATGTGGTGGATGATGTTGATGGATTTTCGAATGTTGTACCATCCTTGCATCCCTGGGATGAATCCCACTTGATCAGGATGGATGATCTTTTTGTTGTATTTTTGAATTCGGTTTGCTAATATTTTGTTGAGTATTTTTGCATTATGTTCATCGGGGATATTGGTCTGTAATTTTCTTTTTTTGTGATGTCTTTCCTGGTTTTGGTATTAGAGTGATGTTGGCCTCGTTGAATGAGTTTGGGAGTTTTCCCTCCTCTTCTACTTTTTGGAAAACTTTAAGAAGGATGGGTATTAGGTCTTTACTAAATGTTTTGTAACATTCAGTAGTGAAACCATCTGGTCCAAGACTTTTGTTCTTAGGTAGTTTTTTGATTACCAAATCAATTTCTTTGCTGGTAATTGGTCTATTCAGATTTTCTGTTTCTTCCTGGGTCAGCCTTGCAAGGTTGTATTTTTCTAGAAAGTTGTCCATTTCTTCTAGGTTATCCAGTTTGTTACCATATCATTTTTCACGGTATTCTCTCATAGTTATTTGTATTTCTGTGGTGTCCACAGTAATTTTTCCTTTCTCATTTCTGATTCTGTTTATGTGTGTAGACTCTCTTTTTTCTCTTGATAAGTCTTGCTAGGGGTTTATCTATTTTGTTTATTTTCTCGAAGAACCAGCTCCTGCTTTCATTGATTCCTTCTATTATTTTATTCTTCTCAATTTTATTTATTTGTGCTTTAATCTTTATTATGTCCCTCCTTCTACTGACTTTAGGCCTCATTTGTTCCCCCTTTTCCATTTTCATTAATAGTGAGTTTAGACTGTTCATTTGGGATTGTACTTCTTTCCTGAGGTAGGCCTGTATGGCAATATATTTCCCTCTTGGCACGGCCTTCGCTGCATCCCACAGATTTCGTGGTGTTGAATTATTGTTGTCATTTGTGTCCATATATTGCTTGATCTCTGTTTTTATTTGGTCATTGATCCATTGATTATTTAGGAGTATGTTATTAAGCCTCCATGTGTTTGTGGGCTTTTTCATTTTCTTTGTGTAATTTATTTCTAGTTTCATACCTTTGTGATCTGAAAAGCTGGTTTGTACAATTTCAATCTTTTTGAATTTACCAAGGCTCTTTTTGGCCTAGGATATGATCTATTCTTAAAAATTTTCCTTTTGCACTTGAGAAGAATGTTTATCCTGTTGCATTTGGATGGAGTGTTCTGTAGATTTCTGTTGGTCCATCTGTTCTAATATGTTGTTTGGTGCCTCTGTCTCTTTACTTATTTTCTGTCTGGTTGATCTGTCCTTTGGAGTGAGTGGGGTGTTGAAGTCTCTTAAAATGAATGAATTGCATTCTATTTCCCCATTTAATTATGTTAGTATTTGTTTCACATATGTAGGTGATCCTGTGTTGGGTGCCTAGATATTTATAATGGTTATATCTTCTTGTTGCATTGACCCTTGTATCATTATGTAATATCCTTCTTTGTCTCCTGTGACTTTCTTTGTTTTGAAGTCTATTTTGTATGATACAAGTACTGCAACTCCTGCTTTTTCTCCCTATTCGTTGCATGAAATATCTTTTTCCATCCCTTTACTTTTAGGCTGTGTATGTCTTTGGGTTTAAAGTGAGTCTCTTGTAGGCAGCATATAGATGGGTCTTGTTTTTATCTATTCAGTGACTCTGTGTCTTTTGATTGGTACATTCAGTCCATTTACATTTAGGGTGATTATCGATACATATGTTCTTATTGGCATTGCAGGCTTTAGATTCGTGGTTACCAAAGTTTCAAGGTTAACTTCCTTAGTATCTAAGAGTCTAACTTAACTCACTTAATATGCTATTACAAACACAATCTAAAGGTTCTTTTTTTTCTTCTTCCTTTTTCTTCCTCCTCCATTCTCTGTTTATTAGTTATCATATTCTGTACTCTTTGTCTATCCCTTGATTGACTTTGGGAATAATTAATTTAATTTTGCATTTGCTTAGTAATTAGCTCTTCTGCTTTCTTTACTGTGGTTTTATTACCTCTGGTCACAGCTATTAAACCTTAGGAACACTTCCGTCTATAGCATTCCCTCCAAAATTCCCTGTAGAGATGGTTTGTGGGAGGTAAATTCTCTCAGCTTTTGCTTATCTGGAAATTGTTTAATCACTCCTTCCAATTTAAGTAATAATCTTGCTGGATAAAGTATTCTTGATTCAAAGCCCTTATGCTTCACTGCAGTAAAATATATCATGCCACTCCCTTCTGGCCTATAAGGTTTCTGTTGAGAAGTCTGGTGATAGCCTGATGGGCTTTCCTTTGGATGTGATCTTATTTCACTCTCTGGGTGCTTTTAATCGTCTGTCCTTATCTTTGATCTTTGCCATTTTAATTACTGTATGTCTTGGTGTTGTCTTCCTTGGGTCCCTTGTGTTGGGAAATCTGTGCATCTCCATGACCTGAGAGACTATCTCCTTCCCCAGGTTGGGGAAGTTTTCAACAATTATCTTCTCAAAGACACTTTCTATCCTTTTTTCTCTCTATTCTCTTCTTCTGGTACCTCTATAATGCAAATATCGTTCTGTTTGATTGTTCACACAGTTTTCTTAATATTCTTTCATTCTTAGAGATCCTTTTTTTTTTCTCACTGTGCCTCAGCTTATTTGTGTTGCTCTTCTCTAGTTTCTATTTCATTTATCAGCTCCTTCATCGTATCAAATCTGGTTTTAATACCGTCCATTGTGCTCTTCAATGATTGGATCTCTGACTGGAATTCATTCCTGAGTTCTTGAATATCTTTCCGTACCTCCATGAGCATGTTAATGATTTTTATTTTGAAGTCCCCTTCAGGAAGAGTCATGTGGTCAATGTCATTTAAATCTTTCTCAGGAGTTGTATTAATAATTTTACTCTGAACCAGGTTCTTTTGGTGTTTCAAATTTGTATATGGTGCCCTCTAGTGCCCAGAAGCTCTACTCCCTGGAGCTGCTCAGCCCCTGAATCAATGTTGGGGGTCACAGGGGAGTTGTCTTGGTGCCTGGGGGTAGGAAAGAGCTGTTTCCTGCCTCCCGGCTCCTATACCTGTCCCCTGTGCCTGAACCAGTGGGCCGAGCACACAGGTATAAGTCTTTATGCTTTGCGTTTGTAGTTGCTGTAGACAGATCTTCCCTCTGGCTGGCCTAATGCCTGGGTAGGGTTTGCCGGTTTGCGAGCCAGGTGGTGCTGGCCGGGAGAAAGGCACAGTAGGCTGCGTATCACAGAGGGGTCCTTGCAGCTGTGTAACTGGCCAGGAAGCTGGAGCACCTGAATATCATCTAAGGAGGAAAATTTCTTTTTCTCCTTAAGTATGAGAGTCTATATGGCAAAGCTCCCAACCTGCTGGGCAGAGTGCACCTGGACAATTTTGTCTACCTGTCCTCTCTCCTGAGCAGTAAATTCTGTGCAGTCCTTGCCCCTGTAGCAGCCCTCTTGCTAAGGGCTTTCTTGTTAGGAAGTCTTTCAGACTGCCCGCTTTTCTTTTATCCCAGAACAGCCGGATATGGATCCCTGCTTCCCACAAGCAGCTGGAATCTCAGTCTCTCCAGGGCTTTTGCCTGTCTTAGCTTTCCAACCCCGTAATCACGAGAGTATCATGCAAGCACCATGAAATGTAGGTTTGTGCTTCCAGAGCAGATCTCCTGAGTTAGGTATTCAGCAGTGTCAGTTCTCTACTCCCTCCCTGCTCCATTTCTCTTCCTCCTGCCGGTGAGCTGGGGTGGGGGAAGATCTTGGGTCCCTCCGGGCCACAGCTTTGGTACGTTATTACCCTGTTCTGTGAGGTCTGCTCTTTTCTCCAGGTGTATGCAGTCTGGCGCAGTCCTTTTTCTTGTTGCTCTTTCAGGATTAGTTGTATTAATTATATTTTTGTATTATATGCGGTTTTAGGAGGAAGCCTGTGTCTCACCTCTCACGCCACCACCTCTAATCACGAAAAATTACTTTTCTAATGATTTTATAGATTAGTCAACTGTGGCAATAAATGTTTAGAGACTTGCCCAAGTGGCAAAACCTGGATTAGAACATGTATCCAGTGGTTTTCTGATATTTAAATGTATTAAATGGACAGTGAAAATAGATGAAGAGGAAGGAATGGGAAAAGAAGGAAAAATGGAAGAGAAGAAAGAGGAGGAAAAGAAGGAAGGGAAAAAGTAATGAAGAAAGGTTGAAAAGGGGAAAAGAAAGGAAAGAGTAGCTTCCACTGTAATCACATGGATGCAATGAGTGAGACAAGAGGTTCCAGGTGCATTGGTATGCAGTGTCATACTTGCCCTTTATACCTTATGTACATGTATAGGCAATGAGCAATTCTTTGTGTGGTATGGATAGCAAGGAGAATAAATAAATGTTTTTATTTTGTTTAAATTGTTATTTTTTTTACTGTTTTTCTCAATTTTGCAACAGGTGTTCTTCTCCACTTTAACTTTTCATTCAATTTTGCAACAGCTGTTCTTCTTTAATTTTAACATTTTGTTTTAACTAAAATTCCTTTACATCTTAGTACATATATGCAAGCTCCTGTTCACTAAACTGGCTCTTGGGTGGACCAAATTCTTGGTACCGTCACAAAGAGGAAAAAAATTATTTGGCTCTGCCTAGTTCAGAATGTCAGTGTAAAAGTTAACGCACCTTACAATGCACCTCAATTCCTTAACTTAGCTTCATTAGCAATGTACATTTCAGCTCTTGCTAGTAATATCTTTAGTGACTCTTTTGTATACTAGGTAATTAATTGAATTTTTAAAACACTGCATAGAAACACTATGTTCTGTCTTCACCAAGACCCATTTGTAAGCATATGAACTTCTGAGAGCACAATTTATAGTGTTGTAGTATTTTACTTGGAGCTATTTGACTATGGTGAATGATTTATTCAATGACATTGACTTCTTGTCTACCAAGTCCCAAGCAGATACTTAGGAATTCAAAAGAAAATAATGTAATTCTTAGGAAGCCAGTCTAACTGAGAGAAAAAGTTTGTAAAAGGTAATTACTGACTTTTGGTAATAGCAAACTAAATATTTTGAAGTAAACTTCCTCCATAAAATAAAAAAGTTGTAAACAAATATGACATTTTCTTAAAGTCATCAGATACCTAGGAAAGTAACAAAAAATTACAGCGCCAATATCTTGAAGAAAACAGAAATCCAGAGAGAAGGGCCTCGTTTTTAGAATTGCTACTGACCTGTGAGCATTTGTCAATCTGAAATAAGTATTTGAAAGGTTGAGCAGTATTTCAGGAAGCTTCCCAGGCCTACGGAGAATTAAATTGGAAGCCAGCGTTACCAAATAAGATGACTTTAGGAAATACCCTGTGATTGGGTTTGGGACCGGAGGGGACATGCCTGCTGCATAAGAGTGTGTTGAAATTAAAACAGCTTTTGCTTTTTTTTGTTTGGGTTGCCAAGAAAATTTCAGTTCCTGAAATTGGGTTAAAGCAACCGAAGTGGTAGAATATGCAAGTGAATATAAATCTAACTGTATAAAACAATAATATATTTTCTCATGGGGCTTAAAAATATGTATATAATTAAAATAAATGAAAAAAGGCATACAAGTTGAAGGGGGAGTTGTTTTAAGGTGCTTACAGTGTCTGGGAAGAGACAATTAACTCAAGTACATGTTATAATATAATATAAATATATACTTACTAAAGAATAATAAAAGAAATATAAGTAGAGTTCATATGTGGAGGACATAGAATAAACCTAATCCAAAGAAGGCAAGAAAAGAGAGATAAAGGTATAAGACTGAGGAGGACAAATAAATAGAAAATGCAGAGTAAGATTGTAGATTTAAACCCAAATATGAAGAATACTTCATGTAAATAGACTATTTAATTAAGAGATAATTATTATCTGCCAGGAAAAAAACCCCTCAATTTTACACAATATTTAAAAGAGATATTTGTAAAGAAAATACATGAATGTTGAACGGAAAGAGATGGGAAAAGATATGAAAATGCTTGACTTAATTAACACAGACCATAACAATAAAATAGCATTTATAGAATGCAATTCTCCAGAAGGCTCATTATTTTTATTCCCACAAGGAGCATTTAATAACAATTAAGTATATACTGGTCATAAAGCATATTCATCAAATTCAGAGGACTGAAACCATATAGAATATGTTTTCTGGCCACAAATCATTTAAACTAGAGATCTATAGCGAAAACAAACAAAAATAAGGAAAAAAAAAACTGAGAGTCCCTATATATATAGAATTAATCAGTATACTTCTATATAACTCATGGAACTAAAAACAAATCACAATAGAAACAAGAAAATATTCTGAATTGCATTAAGATGAAGCTACTATGCATAGTATTTGTGGCATATAGCTAAAGCAGTGTCTACAGACACTTTTATAGATTTAAATGCATATTTTAGAAAGTAGAAAAGATTGATAAATCAATGAGCTAGTCATTCTTCTTCAGTAAGTTAGAAAAGGAGCCCCAAAATAAAACAAAACATGAAAAAAGGTAGTTAATAATAAAGAGCAGAAATTAATGACCTGGAAGAAACATATAATAGAGAAAATAAAAAGATTGTTTAAAACAATGAAATGATAGTTATTTACAGAGGCTAATTAAATTGATAAAACTCTTTGAGACTGATCACAATAAAAAAACACAAATAATTAAAATGAAAAGTAGACATTAATGCTATTCAGCAGACGTACAAAGATAAGGAATGATTTTTGAACAACTATGCCAACACATTTCAGAATTTAGATGAAATGGACAAATTCTTTTAAAAGATACAGAATTCCAAACTGACACAAGAGAAAAAAATGAGAAAATCCTCATGGTTCTATATTTATTAAAGCTATCAGATCCATAATTAACCTTCCCATATCTCAGTGCAAGGACAAACTGAAAATGGAACAGAATAGAGAGTTCAGAAATATAATGTTACCTGATTTCTGAAATAAGTAACATTGCATTGCAGTAGGGAAAGATGGTCTTTAAAATAAATGGTGCTGAATCAATTGGATAGCCATTTGGATAAAATATATCTATCTTGGGCCTATCTCATACCACATACAAAAATTATTATCAGGTAGATCAAAGATCTAAATGTGAAAGTAAACCGTGTATCTTAAGGAAAACATAGGAGAACATCTTATTGACTTTGTTTTTAAAGATTTTTTTTATTAAAGTGTTAGTCATAAAAGAAAAAATAATAAAGTAGACTCTATTAAAACAGAACTACTGTTAGCAAAAATACATCAGGATAGGGAAAAAGCAGCCCATAGAGTGGGAGAATATCCAATTACTTAAATAAAGAATACATAAGGAACTCCTAAGATCAACAAGAGAAAGACAGCCCAAAAGAAAACAAGCAAAAGACTAACACAAACATTCTACAAGAGAGGAGATTGTTACAGTCTGAATGTTTGTGTCCCTCCAAAATTCATGTTGAAATGCTTTATGTGATGATATTATGAGATGGGGCATTTGGGAGGCAACTGGGTCATAAGCCTGGATCCCTCATGAATGGGATCAGTGCTTTTATAAAACAGATCCCTCAGAGTTTCTTTACATGGCCCTTCTGCCATGTAAAGAAACATACCTAGAGTAGAGCCCATACCTGATCTTTTTGGCACCCTGATCTTGGACTTCCAGTGTCCAGAATTGTGAGAAATAAATTTCTGTTGTTTATAAGCTATGCAGTCTTTGGTATTTTGTTATAGCAGCCTGAGCAAACTAAGATCCAAATGACAATTAAAAATATGAAGAGATGAATAATCTCCTTAATTACCATGGAAATGCAAATTCAAACCACCATAAATAATGCTCTACAGCTACCAGAATGGCAATGTACAGCTACATATAAAAATATGGATTAATCTCCTGAACATAACAAGCAAAGATGCCAGGCATTAAAGTATAAAATCTATGACATAATTGTACAGGGTATAAAAAATCTAATCTATGGTTTTACAGTTCAGGATAGAGATTAACTCTCCATCCTCTCTAGTATGATATATTGACTAGAGGCAGCTTTGAGCTATAAATATTGAGCTGAACTTTTTTTATTTGTATACTTTTCTCAGACTTTATATTTTTTAAGGATAGTTTTAGGTTCACCACAAAATTAAGAGGAAGTAACAGCGATTTCCCATATACCTTCTCTCCTCACATACACATTGCCTCTCTCACTGTCAACATCCCTCACCAGAGTGGTACATCTGTTAGAACTGATGAAGCTACATCGACATACCGTAATCATCCAGAGTTCACAGTTTACATTATGGCTCACTCTTGGTGGTGTACTTTCTGTGGGCTTGCACAAATGCATAATGACATATATCCATCATTATAGTATTATATGGAGTATTTTACTGTCCTAAAAATCCTCTGTGCTCCACCTATTGATCCCTCATTTTCTTTCTTTACCACACCCTGGCAACCATTGGTTTTATTACTGTCCCCATAGTTTTGCCTTTTCAAGAATGTTATGTAGTTGAAATCCTACAGTATATAACCTTTTCAGATTAACTTTTTTGCACTTAGTAATATGCACTTAATTTTTTTCTTAAATGTCTTTTCTTGGCTTGATAATTTCTTTTTAGTACCAACATTCCATGGCCTTTACCACAGTTTATTTCTACACCTACTGAAGGAAATCTTGGTTGCTTCCAAGTTTTGACAGTTATGAATAAAGTGGCTATAAACATCCATGCACAGGTTTTTGTGTGCACATAAAATATAATTTCTTTTTGTTGAATAACAAGGAGCATGAGTGCTGGATCTTATGGGTAAAAGTATGTTTAATTGTATAAGAAACCTCCAAAGTGTTTTCCAAAGTGACTGTACCATTTTGCATCCCTACCAGCAATGAATGGGAGTTCCTATTGCTCTAAATCAGCATTTGGTATTATCAGTTCTAGATTTTGGCCATTCTAGTAAGTGTGTATTGGTCATTTTCATTTATATTTCCTTGATGATATATGATTTGGAGCATCTGTTCATATGATTATTGGGCATCTGCATATCTTCTTTGTGAGTTATCTGTTAAGGTCTTTGGCCCATGTCTTAATCAGGTTATTTGTTTCTTATTGTTGAGTTTTAAGAGTTCCTTATGTATTTTGGATAGCAGTCCTTTATCAAATGTGTCTTTTGCAAATATTTTCTCCCTGTCTATGGCTTGTCCTTTCATATTTTTTTGACATTGTCTTTTTTGGGGCAAAAGTTTTTAATTTTAATGAAGTCCATCTTATCAATTCTTTCTTTCATGGATCTTGCCTTTGCATTGTATCTTAAAAGTCATCATGATATCTAAGGTCATGTAGATTTTCTCCTATGTTATTTTCTAGGAGTTTCATTTATTGCTGCTTTTTTTTATTGTTCTTACTCTTTTTCTTACTTTTGTCTTCACTCTTTTCTGCTTTTGTGGCTTTAATTCAACATTTCAAGTGATTTCTTTTTGTTTTCTTAATCAATTATACATTTTAAAAAATTGTTCTAGAGTTTGCAATATACATTTATAATTAACCTAAGTCCACTTTCAAATAACACTATACTACTTCACAGATAGTTTGAATACCTTATAATAACAAAATAATCCCAACTCCTTCCTCCTGTCCTTTGCATTATTGCTGTCCTGTAGTTTACTTACACACTAGCATTAGCATATATAAGCATATCTATAGTAAACAGCATACATAACTGAACATGTTGCTATTATTTTTTGAACAAACTGTTAGAAAATTAAGAATAAGAAAAAGATTTTCTTTTACTTTCACTTATTCTCTCTCTCTTTTTTTTTTTTGGTGCTTTTCTCTTCTTTATGTGGATCTGAGATTCTGACCTGTATATTTTCTTTTTCTTGAAAGAACTTCTTTCAGTATTTCTTGCAGGCAGATCTACTGGTGAAAATGTCCCTCAATTTTTGTCTGAGAAAGTTTTTATTTATCTTCCACTTTTGAAGGATAATTATACAGGGTACAAAATTTTATCTTGGTGACTCTTTTCTCAACAGTTTAAAATTTTCACTCCATTCTTTTGCTTGTATGGGGTCTGAGGCAAGTCAGATGTAATTCTTTTTTTTGTTCCTCTGTAAGTAAGGTGTTTTATCCCTCTGGCTTCTTTCAGGCCTTTTTATTTTTCTTTGATTTTTTTAGTTGAAAATGATATGCCTGGGTGTAGATTTGGGGCTTTTATTCTGCTTGTTCTCCTCTGAGCTCTGGAACTCTGCTTTGGTCTCACATGGATTGTGGGAAGCTCTCAGTCGTTGTTTCAACTATTTCTTCTCTTCTCCCTTTCTTCTCCTTCTAGTATTCCCATTATGTACATGTTATGCCTTTTGAGACAGTTGTCCCACTGTCCTCATTCTGAGTTTTTTTTCTCTCTGTTTTTTACTTTGCAGGTTTCTCCTGAGATATCCTCAAGCTCAGAGATTCTTCTTCAGCCATGTCCAATTTACTAGTAAGCCCATCAATAGCATTCCTCATTTCTGTGACATGTTTTTCATCTCTAGCCTTTCATTTTGGTTCTTTCTTCGGAATCCCATCTCTTCACTTACACCAGCCATTTGCTCTTGCATGTTGTCTACTTTATCTACAGGAGACCTTAGCATATTAATAACAGTCATTTAAAATTATTGGTCTGAAAATTCCACCATCCTTGCCATGTCTGGTCTGATGTTTGCTTTGTCTCTTCAAATTATGGGTTTCACCTTTTAATATGCCTTGTAATTTTTCCTTGATAGGAGGAAATGATGTACTGAGTAAAAGGAACTGCTGTGAGTAGGGGTGTTTAGTAATATGGTGGTGTGGTGTGGTGTGTGTTGTGGGGGAAGCATACAATAGTCCTTTGACTCAGCTCTATGTCTCAGTCTTCTAGGGAACCTGTGCCGTACACTTCACAGGTGTTTCTCATTTTTTTCTCCCCTCTTTGATGGGACAAGATGACTAGAGTGGAGTGGATATTTCCCTTTCTCAGATTAGTTAGGCTCTGATAATACCCCGGCAGGTTAAGATCTGGTTAATTAGTTTTTCCTGAGAGCAGGATTTGTTAAGATCAGAGTGCTCTGGTGTATTTCAAAATAGTTCCTTTTGCCCTCCTCCTGTTAGAAACACAAATGGACTTTTCCCCCCAATACTTACTGTGGGAATCTGGCTGAACTCCTGCACAGAAATATCACAGTTTTGTATCCCTGCTCCCATGAGTGGTCCCCTGGGGTTTTTAACTCTCAGAGTTGTCCTCACTAAGCCTCAAGCAATTCATTAGATACAGTTCAGATTTTCCTATCCCAGCATTGGTTCCTGCGTAGTTTCTGCTGCTGAACTGAGTCTCCTCCATTAAGCCATTACTCCCTATGTCGGCCTGTGTCTCTGCAATCCTAAATATGCCTGAATCCTACCCTCCCTGACGGATCTATGAAACTGAATAAAGGAAATCTCATTTAAAATAGACTTGGGAGACCAGAAGAGGAAGCTCTCACGCCATACCATTCATGGCAGCCCTTTGCAGACCCAAGAGGGAGGGACATACCTTTAATTCCTAACAGGAAGAAGCTTACTTTACTGCCTTGGCAGGAAGAAGCAAGATTTTCTCCTTGCCCAGCAACAGCCCACCCAATGAGACACTGTTACAACTCAGCCAGTGAAAAGCCATTATACTTAAAACTCCCTCTGTAAAAGAGCACTCCTCTCCCTTGTCCTCCAGACTTGCCTGTGGCTTTTGCTATAGCTTGCTTGTCCCAAATTGCAATTCTTCCATTCCTGAGTAAGCCCATTTTGCTAGTAAATCGTATATGGAGAAAATGATCGATAAAGTTCAATAATCATTTATGAGAAAGCACTCTTAGCTAAGTAGGAATAGATGGAAACTTTCTTATTCTAATAGAGCTTTTTAGCAAAAAGCTTATAGCAAATGTTGTTATGAAATGTTGAAATATTTTTCCACTGAGATATAAGGAACACACAACAAATGCCCATTATTATTCATTTCTCTTCCAAATTGTACTATACATCCCAGTCAAAAGTGTAAGGCAAGAAAAAACGTTCTAAGGATTTAAAAGGAATAACTAAAGCCCTCATTAGTTGTGGATGATATGATTGCACATGTACAATATCCAATGACTATATAAATTGTAATTATCAGAATTATTAAGTTAGCAAGGATGGTGGTACAAGGTAATATACCAAAATTGGCTTTACAATACACAAGTAGAACTAAAAATGTAAAAGACAATATCCTTCTGAAGATGGAAAATTTGCACGTAAGTGGAGAAATGGAAACATAGTTGCAATTGGAAGAACCTAACAAGATTGGACTGCAATTCTAAGTGGACTGCCTGGGAGACATTTTCATAGTATATGATGATAGGCTGGATAGTTATTAATGGCTGAATGGAATTCTAATAATATGCCACTATCTCTTGACTTTCATGATTATTTTGCTAAAAGAGATTGTGTCAAAAGACCAAGGGGTAGACTGTGATACTGTGATTTCTTATAGGAAATATATATATTTGGTCTTCATCCCCATTTTTGACACAGAGCTCCTAAAAACCCTTGGAATTTCCCAAGTAATGAGAGTGGCAAAGGTATCTTTTGTTATGTGAATGAGGTAACTTTGGGAACAAACCTAAGGATGGGAGCAGGTTGCCAACTGTATGATTAGAGGGTTGAAACTTTCATTCCCACCCTTCCTCACCCCACCATTCCAGACTTCCAGCATCTGGAGATTGAGTCAATCAGCAATGGCCAATGATTTAATCAATTGTGCCTATGTAATAAGACCTCCATAAGTACCCAGAAGGACAGGATTTGGAGAGCTTCTAGGTTGGTGAACATGTGGAGATGTGGGGAGAGTGACACATCTCAGGAGGGCTTGGAAGCTCCAGACCCTTTCCTCATACCTTGCATCTCTTCCTTTGGCTGTTCCTGAGTTATGTATATCCTTTTGTAATAAACTGGCTTATTATAAAATCTCCTGTATACATAAATATATTACAAGTAAAGACTGATAAAATTAGGCAATAGTCAAAAGGTCCATTTATTACCAATTCTCTTGTATCAGAGCAAGGAATGAATAACCAATTCGATGCAACATTTTTGCAACCAGTAAGATCACTATCTCAGCTCTTCTCAGAAGATTAAATGTCCTGCATGCTACCACTCCACATTGCTCATTTCTACATATGATGAATTCCTAGGACAGTGTAGACAGTGGTGGCATCAGGGAGAGTTTGGAGAGAGAGAAATTATTAGTGAGGCTATTTTAATGATCTAGATGTGAGGTCAGTAACATCATAAACTCCTGAACTTGGCTACTGATAATGAAAAAGGAGAAGAGGAGGGGATGGGAAAGAAGAGGAAAGATGGTAGTTACAAGTTACATGATTTCACTTATATGTGGAATCTAAAATTACAAAACAAAAGAAATAGGCTCAAAAAACATAGAGAACAGACTGGTAGTTGCTATAGGGGAGGAGGACATGAGGATCAGTGAAATAGAAAAATTTCAAAGAATTTTTCATTAGGATTTATGGATGGATTTTGGTGAGTGTTTGAGTGGGTAGAGAAGGAGAAGCCTGGGGAAGAGGACCAGACTGCCTACAACAGCCTTTCATTACTCCAAGGTCTTGTTTGGACTACTAGAGACAACTTTCTGAATTCTCTGTCTTGGCCAAGGGAGTTTTACTTTCTGCTTCCTACATGAAAGCTGTGGAATTTAGGCATGAGAAGGTTTTCCCTAGGGTCTCATTCTTTCCTTTGACTCTTTCTCCCTTCTGGCAAACCATCATTCTGTTTTCTCGTTTTTCAGTTATTTGTCCCACATGCACTTATATGCGATTGCTACTGTTTTCATCAGACTTTTCAAAGAGGGATATTTATCATTAATCTAACCTTAAGAATATTTAGCACGCACCAAGAAAGCACAGGTGCTTATTAATTAATGCCTTGGATGAGGGTGTGCTAATGCCTAGAGGAACTCAGTTCAGTCACACTCACCCGATTGCCATTTCTCTAACAAAACAGGCACTGCCTCAGTTCAGAGCATTTGTACTTGTTCCCTCTGCCTGGAATGTTCTTCCTGCAAACATGTACATGGCTCATTCCTTCACGATCTCCAAAATCATCTTCTTCCTGACCACTGGGTAAACTATCAACGGCCACTGCTCACACTCCTACCACTCCCCGTGCTGCTTTGTCTCCACTTACTACCATCTGACATTCTGTATACTTGTTTATCTGTTTATAATCAGTCTCTCCCACTCAAACATAAGTTCCACAAGAACAGGGACTTTGGTTTGTTCAAAGTTAGCTAGCTAATGGGTGGAGGAGTAGTTTTCTGACAAAATATGATTTATTGTTATTTCGACAGAATCCATGCTCCCTGGCTATTTACCTGCTGGTTTGCAGTCTGCCTGCCTTGTCCGTTTGCTTTCTTCTACCTTCTGCTCATGTACTGAAGAAGTGGAGGATAGCATTATATCTTTGCATATTGATTAAATGTATTTTAATCATTTATGAAATGGTCCTAAACGTATTGAGAGTAGGCTAGTAACGACTTTGAGAGATAGAGAGTGTTTTCACTTCCTAGGGTTACTGAAAGAGTACCACAAACTGGGTGGCTTAAAACAACAGAAGTGTATTGCCTCACAGTTCTGGAGGATAGAAATCAAATGTTCAAAATCAAGGTATTGGGAGGACCATGTCCTCTCTGAAACTGTAGGAGAGAATCCTTACTTGTCTCTTTCTAGCTTCTGGTGGTGGCTTTCAATCCTTAGCATTCCTTAACTTGCAACTCTACCACCCCAATCTTTGTCTCTGTCATCATATAGCATTCTCCTTGTGTGTGTTTGCTTTCATGTGGCTGTCTTCTCTGTCTGTGACTGTGTCAATTTCCCTTATCTTGAAAGGATACCATTCATATTGAATTAGGGCCCAATCTAATGATGTTTTCTTAATTTGATTACATGCAAAGAACCTACTTCAAATAAGGTCATATTCCCAGATACCATTGCTTGAGACTTCATCATATCTTGTGAAGGGACACATTTCAACCCATACTGGGGTGGGGGGACCATCTGCATGGTAGGATTGCTAATAACAGGTTTAATGCATCAAGCTCTTTCTCGATTCAGGGACTTCCCGTATGGTGTCTCCTTTGTTTGCATTACTTTTGTGCCCATGGTTTGCTCATGTTCCAGTAGTATCTTCACACCAGCTGATGAGAGCCAATTGTTAAATTTTCGAGAGGCATTTCCTAGAAATAGTAATTATGAAAAATTATATAGACTTACAATTAAATTTAAAAGAGGTAACACATTCTCAAAATGGATAATTTCCTTGTTATTTTGCTGCATTTCACAAATATCTGTCTATGTCCTTTAGCTTATTTACTTCTATTATATCTGAAGAGTAGAAATACAAAATAATGGTGTTCAGGTCTCTTCCTAAGTCTATGTTCAGTAACATTAACTTGATAGTTGAAATCAGCCACAGTGGGAGTATTTATACCACAGAAAGCCATGAACACTACAAATCAGGATTTTTCTTCCATGTATACCCAGCTGTTAAACACTTACCAGATATCACTGGTTAAGTCCTATGCTTCCCTTAGGCCTCATCTTCATTTCCTCAGACTAGATTTCCATAGTACTCATTCAAGTTGGACTCCTTCCTTCCATTTATTCCCTCTCTCTCCTGGTTACTTCTTCTATTTCTCATAGGTCTGATGCTTTGTGATTGTGTGTATGATAAATACCTAGTGAGAAGTTCCTAGAATGCAAAAAATTTATTCTAATCATAGAATCTGGAAATTGAAGAAAGGACTGCAAATTAGCCTATGGCATCACAATCTACTTTCTGTGTGGCCTAGAGAACCCTTGTGACCTCAATCTAAAGAACTACATGGCTTGAAGATGGGCTAACCAAAGGTATTAGAACAATAAATGCCTCTTTAACATACCTGAGGTGCTCTAGGCTACTATTAAACCTAGTGATAATGTAGGGACAAAAGAGGAAGTAGAATTATTGCAGCTTCTAGGCTACAGTTAAGCACCTATGTGTAGGCAGTATCACCTTTCGTTAGGAAGCAATTCATCCTAACCCATGACATAGTTACCAAACAACCAGACTCAGAATGCATGGTAGAAGGGGAAGAGCAGGGGTCTTGAACGTAGAATCATTCTGGTATTAAAATCAACTCTGCATTTACTAAGTGACCTTCAACATTTACTTAATCTCTTCCATTTGTTTTCCTTATCTCTTAAATGGGGTTAACAGGACAAATTTCATGGAGTGGCAGAGCCACTGCTAACCTTTAAGGAAGTTTTGTGTGAGTTAGTAAAGGGCACCTACCCTAAGCTGATATAATTCCTCTAGCTAATGGCTTGGCAACAAGGTGGCCCTTTTGTGTAAAGAAAAAGAGACCTCTTCCTTCTGGTGGTCAAAGGGTACAAGACTACCACCCTAAAGTACACAGGCAAACTACACAACCATTCATTTTAGTCCTGCAGGTTGAGGTAAAGATTAAACAAGATCATACATTAAAACCGAGCTCTGAAACAATGTTGTCACAAATGGCAATTCCCATCCCTAGAAGTTCCTCCTCCCTTTTGTCCCTCCCCTGCCATTATCAAGTAGAATTTCCTTGCCCATAAGACAGAAAGTTTGGCCCTTTTCTACTATGAGAGTCTTCTCACTTTGAAGCCTGAATTGGATTTTGGCAGTCATGTACCCTGCTCTCACATAGGACCTCCTATGTGATTGCTCCTAAAGTGTCCCTTCCTTTCAGGGGTATCCTGGATAGATGCCCATGGAGGGTGGGTCAAAGAGCATGAAATACAGCTTCCTTTCTATATCCCTGGTCAGTTCCAGATGAAACAAACAAACCACATAAAATCTGTTTTTTCTTGTTCCTTAAATTATGTCAGTACTTGGCAGTTGTTTATGTTTAAAGAGTCAACAGAAAGTAAGCTAGGGACCAGGCAATATGATAAGTGTTTAAAGGATGTGATTTACTACTCAGTGATGTGCCAGTGAGATGCAGCATGAATTAAAAACAAGAAGTCTTCCCAGAGAAAAGATTTCTTTAGAGATATAATTAACTGACTGAGCTTGAGTCTCTCCTTTCCCAGAGAAGCAGTTGTCAGTCAAGTGCTTCCAACATTACCCTGGCTGTAATTATTATTCAAGTTCACGCTGCCAAGTCATCTTCGCCTAAGACTTCTAACATTCACCTCTGAAAAATTCGTAGGCTAGGCTGTTGTATCACCACACACCTTGGGCTTTGTCCTAAGAATCAGGAAGCAAATGTAGCCAGGAATTATTTTAAACATTTGTCCTCAGAAATGAATTTTTCCTGCATCTGTCATATAGGCTCAGGGCTCTTTTTCCAACATAATCTTTGTTAGCAGCATGAAAACTGTTAAATGTTCAGGCATAAGCCAGTCATTACTCCATATCTGAACTCTGGAGAGCTACTGGTTGTCATGGTGATTTGACTGTACATGTGAAGTTAGCATTGGCAACCTCATATTTTCATTAAAATATCATGCCCATTTGCATGAACTCCTGCCCAGAGCATTGTGACTGGGCTTGATTCTCCTTTCCACCCCCACTGCCTCATAAAAGCGCCAAGGGATTTCATATTTCAGAGCCTAGCTTATTAGAGTTTACTGCATTTGTTACTGATTTGTCTCAGATGGAAATTGAGCTGTATTCAAAGCTCAGCATATATGAATAGAGAGCTGACTGTATATATCTGACATTCTTCCTCAAACCCATTTCTTTTCTTTTAAATGATTTTAATTAGTTACTTTGTCTTGCCTCCCCCCCCTTTCCTAGGTTATCCTTCAAATATTTCACCCTCGGCTTGTAATGTTGCTAAGATGTAGGTTTCTTTTCTGTCTCCCACAGCCTCCTCGCCTTGCTCCACCAACCAATGCCTCCTTTCCAGGACCTCCACTGTATTGTTTTGGATGAGAGTTATGTCATACATTTGTTTATTTTATTTGCTCAGTTGATAAATGTTTTTTGCATGTTTACTGTATAGCAGGCTACATACTGGGTCCCAGATACCCAAGGGTGATAATTATTTGATAACAGATAAAAGCTTTTGATGATTATCCTGCCCTTGATTAAATAGTCTGTGTATGTGAGGAATGGCAGCTACTTTCACAAAGGTTTGTTGCACACAAACTATTTGTTGAGTCCTGCAAATTATCAAATAACGAGTTGGCTTTTTGTCCCCATGTCGTTATTTAAACCTATTTTGGATGAGCTAAAGGCTTGAAAAAATGAACCAACCACTAGGAAGTGTCAGAGCGGTAACAACGTGGTAATACGCAGAACATAATGGCTATGAAATATACATATTAACTCCTTTTCTCTGGTTACACACACACACACACACACACATGTTAAAGCTAAGAAACAAGAGTTCTGATCAGAAGTGAGGAGTCGCATTTTGGAGAATCTTACAGAAGTTCCATAAGATGTACTTCTGCTTACACCTGTGTTCATCCTGCTCCTTAACTTGGTGTGTCTTTCCCACCCCAAATTCTCACCGAATGCCTAGAGAACACCCTGTCTTTTAAATTTCTTTTCTTCTTTGAAGTGTTTTATAACAAGAACAGGAAATAAAATGCTCAGAAGTAATACTGAAAACACTTCTTTTTGAACTCTGGGGGTAATATCCAGCATACACACATGCATATATGTGTGTGCAGGAGATGCATTGGGGTGTAAACTGTATTTACTGTCTGTTAAAAACCAATTTGAAATGTAGCATTATATTATACCTGTAGACCATTTCACATGACACTAACACATAGGAAGAGAAAATTTGCTATAAGGTTTGCCACCAAACTCAGGACAGGAGAGTTTATTTTTTTAACTGATGTATAGTTGAGATACAATATTATATTGATTTCAAGTATACAGCATAGTGATCCAACAGTTATCTACATTATTAAGTGCTCACCCCAACTAGTGTAATTATCTGTCAACATCGAAAGATATTACACAATTATTGATGTTCTCTATGCTGTACTTTCATTCCCTTGACTAGTTTATATTATGAATGAGATTCTGTGCCTCTTTATCACTCACCCACTCCAGCCCCTCCCCCTGGGTAACCACTGGCCAATTCTCAGAAGACAAGAGTTTCAAGGACAGGCTGATTAATGGGTGTAAAACGTTAACAGAGAACAAAAGATGAAATCTGAGAGAAGTTTATTGTTTTGGAAATAATTAACTTGTAGAAAATCAAAGGTGATCTACAAAATATGACTTAGTCCAAAAATACTTATTGCTAATAATGTATACAGTAACATTGCTTTAGAAAATGCTAAATGAGAGTAAAGGATATAAAGAAAAACAATACATGTAAAGAAACAGACAAGATGGTGTAATTTCTACACAGAAATTACACTATATAGTGAATACCGTAGCAGCTCCATTCTTTTAAGTTTGTTCTTTAGAGGGAGGTAAAATAGTCACTATATAGATAGAGACATACATGACATAGAGTTTTCTTGTTCTTGAAAAATCTTTAGTTATAAAAAACCAGGTTTGGTGCTTGGGGCACATGACAACTTCATGAGACTCCTTTTTTTTTTCCGTCTGATAAGGGAAGATACTTTGGTTGAATTCCTAGTGGGTGGGGGAGTCTAGAGATAAGCTTTATGGTTTCTCCAGCTTGTGTCCACAGACTGCAAATACAGCAGTGGCTTGCAGTTGGTGATGTGAAAAGAAAGAAATACTCTTCTCTAGTGCAGATACCCTTCCACCCAACTTTTCATAAAAATACCGTATTTTGGTTTTGGTCCTTAAAGTGTTTGAGTAATTATCCCCAAGTGGCTAGAAAGGGTGACATGGAAGAAGAAACAGAACAATTGGGGCAGGTGGACAGAGAGGAAGTTGATTAGTTCATTCTTTTTGACCCCATTAGAGAGAAGACCTCACTGTGAGGGTCCCAGAGTGCCTTCCTCATATTTTAAGTTTTCTGATCCTCCTCCATACCCTCTAGACTTTGACTATTTTTCCTTATCAAATTCCATCTCTTTTCATATTCTCTAGAATCTGTCACCCTTTCCTACAAAAATTGTCTCCATCTGTCTCTTCTACTGTCCTGAAAAATTGACAGATTCAGAGGTTAAATTTCCAAGACTTTTTTCTGTTTAGTTAGTTTTGTGCTGGAGAAGAGTGGCCTTGTCTCTTAGTCCCTAACTCCCCCACCCCTGTCCTAAGGGAGTAGAGGGTGATGAGAAAGGCCATATATTCTTGGCCCCTTACGTGAAGGGGTGCAGAGAAATACCAGAATCTTTTGCTACATACTACAGTTTGTACTTTCCCAGCTGTGAGTCTCAACCACAGCTGTATTTATAATTACCTGGGAAGCTTTAAAGAATACTGATGCCTAAGCCCATCTCCAACCAATTAAATTAGAGTCCCTGAACATGGGTCCCAAATATCATTTGTTTGATCATTTTGTTTTTAAGCTGCTCAAGTGATTCTAATGTGTGGCCAAGTTTGGCAATCATTGTCCTAGACAGTACTTCTCACCTTTACTGTGAACGTGAACCACCAGCAGACATGTGAAAATATAGATCCTGATCCTATGTCTGGAGTGGGACCTGAGATTGTGCTTTTCTAATAAGTGCCCAAGAGATGTCATTGCTGTTGGTTCAGAGACCACAGTTTGAACAGCAAGGCACTAGGATAAAATTAATCACATCTCACCACTTGTCTTCTAAAATATGTCCTTCCCTACTCAAGCTCCATGCAAGAGTTCTTATTCTACGAGCATGCTCTGATTTTATATACTGAAAAAATTAATGCTGGAAAATGAAAAGCATCTCACCGTGTCAGAAAATTTACCTCATCTCATCACTCCTGCTTTTTATAACTCATCCAAATAACTAAGTTCAGTAAACTAAATTAACAGTGTTTATTGCACCCCTGTGGCTCTATGATATCATATAGACCATTGGGCACTCCTGTGTGTGTCCTACACACACACAAACAGATCTAGTAGACTGGGATCTCTGCTTAGTGACCCTAACGAGGTATTTGGTCTTGCTAAGCTTCTAGTATTTTCCTAATTTCCCATTATGTTTTCCCTAAGAGCACAGAGGGGCACCAAACTCACCCTAGTGGATCAAAGGAGAGCTTTAGAGAAGATGATTCTTTAGAGGAGATGAATCCATAAAGTTGAGTAAGAGGTAACCAGATGAGTTAGCCAGGGAAGCAAGAGGATAGAATAAAAAAATAAGTAAAGGTAAAGAGACAAGAGAAAAGATATCACAAGTCCTGTAAGTAGTTTGGTGCAGTCAGACTGTAGGGCACATACAGGGAAGGGATGAGCCATGAGGCTGGAGAGAGGAAGGCCAGCCCATTAAATGATGACACAGTTGAACATCCATTACATGCATGTCAGACACTTTGCTATATGCTTGATGAATGTTATTTCATTTAATCCTCAAACTCCACAGTTTCTGAAAAAAAAATTTTATGAAATAGCTTAGAAACCATAAGGAACTGAAAAGATTATGAACTTGACTCAGGTCTGATTGCCAATAGAGCCTCTCCATGCTCAAATCCATTCTCCTAACTTGAATGGAGAGTCAAAGACAAATTTTAAACACAGAAAAAAGAATACATATATTTTTTCATTTCAGAAAGACTGTCCCAGCATTGCGAAGGGATTGGACAAGGCAAAAATGAAGGCTTGGAGACCAGTTAGGATTCCTCCTCCATGAGCTGCTGCAATATCATAGGTTTATCAATATCATTTGAGAACTGAGAACGTGTCCCATTTTCCTCTTGATTCTCAGCACCTAACACAGTGCCTAAAATAGAGTAGATATTGAGAGAATAAGTGATTATTTTTATAACTATGTAAAAGAGAAATTCTGAATGCCTACACTAAAGCAATGTCAGTGGGGTTACAAGTGGAATGGATTAAAGAACTAGTTGAATAACTTTCTACCAGGCAAATAAATTAATGTTACTTTTAATAGCCAAAATATTTGAAATTCAGAGGGCCTTTCTAATATTTTTAATTTAATGAATAAACACTAATGATGGATATATCACATACCACTGAAAGACCAAAAAAGGGGAATAGTGGGGGTACATGTGCCTGTAGGTGGTGTTTAAAACATTTATGTAGACAGCCTCTTCCTCCAAATTGGAAAGGTGTGGTGCAGATTAAGAAATGTGATGTAAAGCTCTGATTCTCAAGTCAGAAGACTGGTTTCAAGTCTGTTTTTTGTGGAAGTAGGTATATGACATTGGTTAAATTGGAGCCTCTGATATTTCATCCTAAAGTTAAAGTAATGTTGCAGGGAAATAATGAAATAATACTGAGAACAGTCCTTTTAAAACAGCATTTTTGCTATTTAAATTTGAGTATTAATTAGGTTGTTTCTAGTGCAAGGGCTGCAATCCCTCAACCATATTGATAATTGTCTTAACATTTAAGTCTGATTTATTGTCATCAGAAAATTTCCCTAGTGTGATAATATTAATATTGATATTGGGGGCTATTAAAACTGAATATAGTCCTATTATAAAAGCCACTGGAAAATTATTGATATACTTTGTGTATTTGAAATTTTCTATAATGAGTTTTTGTTATTTTTACAACGTAGAGAGAGCTGGAATTGTTATTTTCAAAGCTTCCACAATTTTATTTGCCAATGATTTTTATTTAGGAGTCATGTTAGAGAAGAGGTTCATAAATTTAGAAAAAGAAAAGACATTTTTAGTGTTTTAATAAGTAGACTGCCAAATTTAGACTCTGAACACTGTTTTTCAAAGGCTTCTACTGGACAGAGCAGCCTCGTTTCCATAATGGTAGCTCCAGCAGGAAGATATACACAATTAAATACAGAGCACCTGATGTGAAAACTTTTGGCTGAAAAATCATTTGGAACAGTGTTTGTTGTGCAATAACTCTCATTTTATGTAGGGACAGAAACAGGATGAAAATGAAACTTATTTTGGTTTCTTTCTATTTAGTTTATAGATCACAGCAGCAAGAGCACAAATTACCGGCCAATCTAAATATAAAAGTTCAAGAGACTTTCCTACATAAATATCCTGTTGCTCAGAACACACCATGCACCTGGACTGACTGGGGCTGCTACCCAATCTTACTGAGTATTTCAGTAACTTCAGTAATTAGTGGGTCATGGGGTTTATATTTTCCTTTTTGGAAAATTTTGGAGCATCATAAAATGAAGAATTAAAAGAGAGTTTAAGGATAGCATGCTTTGAATAAGGTCGATATGAATTCAAATTCAGTTTTCTAAATTTGTAGCTGAATGACCTAAGGCAAATTGCTGACCCGGTTTCAGTCCCACGTTGTCTACTGAAGGGTAGTTATACATTCCTTACAGCATTGTTGTAAGGATTAAGAAAGAATGTGAAAGTAAAGAATCCCCTTCTCTAGATACACATTTACATGTTCAGTACACATTTCCTCAATGCATGCATCCGGGACAGAAGGCCATCAAGACAGTTTGTGAGTACACTAGGATGCAAGGCTGCCTACTCCATTTTCAAGCACTTCCTTTACTTTACACTTTGTTTGTAGTTTTGTTAAAGTGGTCTGACCTTTCGACCCACCTGCTAGTTTTCAGTTCTGCACTTACCTGATTTTGCATGTAAGAAATTATTTTGATTCTATTCTGGAGGAAGAAAAAGCTGAAATTTTTATTCCCTCCTTTCACAGAGTGTACAGTGGAGGTGACAGAGCCAGGCAGTAAATTAACACACAAAATGGGAACAGATCAGGAATATGTGATGTAAGCCAGAGGGCCAGTAATAACCTCTTGAAGAAAAGAAAATTTAAGCAGAGACCTAAAGGAAAAATGGAATGGTTTGAGCGCCAAAGTTTAATAAATATTTGTTGAAATGCATTGAGGTAAGTTCAACCAAATCACTGTCTAGGCCCAGACCTGAAATTTTGGAGACAGAGTCCTTAATATTATGAAAGAGTAAGCAGTATTAAGAAAATGGCCTCTATGGTTTTTTTTTCTTTTTAAGGTGTATATATATATATATTATTTATTTATTTATTTATTTATTTATTATATTTTGGTATCATTAATCTACAATTACTGTGCAACATTATGGTTACTACACTCCCCACATCATCAAGTCCCCACCACATACCCCATTACAGTCGCTGTCCTTCAGCGCACTGACATGCTGTAGAATTGCTACTTGTCTTCTCTGAGTTGTACAGCCCTCCCCATGCCCCCCTCACGTTATTTCTGCTAATTGTAATGCCCCTTTTCCCCCCTTGTACCTCCCTTCCCACCCATCCTCCCCAGTCCCTTTCTCTTTGGTAACTGTTAGTCCATTTTTGGGTTCTGTGAGTCTGCTGCTGTTTTGTTCCTTCAGTTTTTTTCTTTGTTCTTATACTCCACATATGAGTGAAATCATTTGTTACTTGTCTTTTTCCGCCTGCCTTATTTCACTGAGCATAATACCCTCTAGTTCCATCCATGTTGTTGCAAATGGTAGGATTTGCTTTCTTCTTATGGCTGAATAATATTCCATTCTGTATATGTACCACCTCCTCTTTATCCATTCATCTACTGATGGACACTTAGGTTGCTTCCATTTCTTAGCGATTGTAAATAGTGCAGCCATAAACATAGAGGTGCATATGTCTTTTTCAAACTGGGCTGCTGCATTCTTAGGGTATATTCCTAGGAGTGGGATTCCTGGGTCAAATGGTATTTCTATTTTGAGTTTTTTGAGGAACCTCCATACTGCTTTCCACAATGGTTGAACTAATTTGCATTCCCACCAGCAGTGTAGGAGGGTTCCCCTTTCTCCACATCCTTGCCAACATTTGTTGTTGTTTGTCTTTTGGATGGTGGCCATTTCTACTGGTGTGAGGTGGTATCTCATAGTGGTTTTAATTTGCATTTCTCTGATGATTAGAGATGTGGAGCATCTTTTCATGTGCCTGTTAGCCATCTGAATTTCTTCTTTGGTGAAGTGTCTGTCCAAATCCTCACTATGGTTTCTTTTTTATTTTCAAAATAATATGTATGTATATTTTGAAAATGAGAGCATAGAATTACATAAAATGAAAAATAATAGGTCTCCTTTCCCCTTTCCTTTCCAGCCTCACTAACTGGAGGCAATTATTTTTAAGCATTTCAATTTTATTTCTCCTACTGGTCATCTCCATTATTATTATTATTATTTTTTAGGAGAGCAAGGTACAGGCTTTTATTTAGAGATAAAGTGAAAAGACAGAGTTCCTGGCTTGCGCCAGGAGGAGACAAGAGAGTCCCAACATCTCCATTATTTTTGACAAATATTTACAATTCTATTGCTTGATCTATTAACTTTAGATAATATCTATTTTACTTTGCACAATAAAAAGTGAAGCATTAACTGACCATTTACCATGCTACACTTGCCAATTTTTTATAATTCTTATTACTATGTATCATCATTCCTTAAATATTTGTATAAATTTATAAAATGCACTGAATCTTGTCTTTTCTTCAGGTTTTTTTTCCAGGTTTATTGAAATTAAAATTGACAAGTAAAAATTGAACATATTTAATTTGTGCAGCCTGATGTTTTGATAAACATATATGTATTGTGTATCATCACAAACAAGCTAATTAACATATCCATCACCTCACATACATAGTTATCACTCTCTTGTCTTTCCTTTTTGTGGTGAAAACACTTAAGATCTACCCTCTAGCAAATTTCAAATTACAGTATTGTATACTGTATAAGTATAGTCACATTGCTGTACATTAGATATCCAAAGGTTACTCATCTTGCAAAACTGACACTTGTACCTTTTGACCAACATCTCCCCATTTTCCCCTCTCCCAGTTCCTGTTAAGCTACCATTCTATCTCTACTTGTGTTTCACTATTTTAGATTTCATTTATATGAGAGATCATACAGTATTTGTCTTCATGTGTCTGGTTTATTTCACTTAGCATAATGTCCTGCAATTTCATCCATGTTGTCACAAATGGCAGGCTTTCCTTCCTTTATAAGGCTGATAAGATTGCATTGTGTGATCTTTGTGTGTGTGTGTGTGTGTGTTAATACAAACCATATATATGTTACATATATAGTACAGTTTCTTTATCCATTTATCCATCAGTAGATATTTAGGTAGTTTCCTTATTTTGATTATTGTGAATAAGTGTTGCAATGAACATGAGAGTGTATATAGCTCTTTGAGATACTGTTTTCATTTACTTTATATATATACCTAGAGTGGGATTTCTGGATCATAAGGTACTTCCATTTTTAATTTTTTGAGGAACTACCATAGTATTTTCCAAAATGGCTATACCAACTTACACTCCCACTAACAGTATACAAGGACTTCCTTTTCCACATTTTTACCAATATTTGTTATCTCTTGTCTTTGATAACAGCCATTCTGATTGATGTGAGGTGATATCTCATTGTGGTTTTGATTTGCATGTGCTTGATGATTACTGTTGGTGAGCACCTTTTCATATATTTTGTATTTCTTTGGGAAAATGTCTATTTGGGTCCTGTGCCCATTTTTTTATCAGGTTAATGGCATTTTGTCTTTTGCATTTTATGAACTACTTATATATTTTAGACATTAATCCCTTATATATATGGTTTGCAAATATTTTTCTGATTCTGTAGACTGCTCTCTCACCTTGCTTATTGTTTACTGTGCAGAAGTGTTACAGTTTGATGAAATCCTGCTTGTCTGATTTGCTTTTGGTGTCATATCCAAAAAAATCACCACCCAGACCAGTTTCAAGAACTTTCTTTTCCTCTGTTTTCTTCTAGGAGTTGTACAGGCCTTATGTTTAAGTATTTAATCCATTTTGAGTTGAAATAACTTACTAATAATTAATAATAATAATAATACTTTCATTATTCTGCATATGGATAACCACTTAACTATTTATTGAAGAGACTATCCTTTCCCCATTGTGGGTTCTTGGTTCCATTGTCGAAGATCAGTTGACCATAGATTAGTGAACTTATTTACAGTTCTCCATTTATAGGTTATTTTATTTATTCTTATTTTTATTTATAGGCTCTCTATTCCATTGGTCTATGAGGCTGTTTTCTTGCCAGTCCAATACTGTTTTAATTACTGTAGCTTTGTAGTACATTTTGAAAACGGGAAGTGTGATGCCTCTAGCCTTGAATTTTGGTTCCATATGAATTTTAGGATTAGTTTTTCTACTTCTGTAAAGAACACCATTAGAATTTTGATAGAGATTGCTTTGAATCTATTAATAGCTTTGGGTAGTATGACTATTTTAATATTAATTCTTCCAGTTCATGAATACAGGATGTCTTTCCATTAATCTGTCCCTTCTTTGATTTCCTTAGTCATTAGTCATTGTTTTATAATTTTCAGTATACAAGTCTTTCACATCTGGTTTATTCCTTTGTATTGGATTCTTTTTGTTGCTATTGTGAATGAGATTATTTACTTAATTTCTTGTTTGGATAGCTTGTTTGTGCATAGAAACATGACATTTTTGTATGTTGATTTTGGTTTTTCCATCTTCACTGAATTTGTTTATTATTTATAATTTTTGATAAGTCTTTAGGTTTTTCTCCATACATGGTCATGTCATCTACAAATAGAGATAATTTAAATAATTTCTTTTCATCTTCATTTGGGTGCCATTTATTTCTTTTTCTTGTCTAATTGCTTTGCTAGGACTTCCAATATTGTGTTGAATGTAAGTGGCGAGAATAGATAGTTTTGTCTTGTACCAGATTTTAGAGGGAAAGTTTTCAGTTTTTCACTGTTGAATATGATGTTAGTTGTAAGTTTTCCTATATCACCTTTATTGTGTTAAGGTAATTTCCTTCTATACCCATTTTGTTGAGAACTTTTGTCATGAAAAAACCTTCAATTTTGTCAAATAGTTTTTCTGCATTTATAGATGAAAATTTTTTACCTTCCATTCTGTTAATGTGATGTATCACATTGATTTACATGTTGAACTATTCTTATATCCCAGGGATAAATTCCATTTGGTCATTATTATGGTTAATACATCAACTTAATGGGCAAAGGGATGCCCAGATAGCTGGCAATACAATATTTCTGGGTGTGTCTGTGAGAGTGTTTCTGGAAGAGATTAGCATTTGAATCAATAGACTGAGTAAAGATCTCCCTCACTGATGTGTGTGGGTATCATCCAATCTCTTGATGACTTTAGTAGAACAAAAACGTAGAAGGGTGAGTTTGTTCTGTTTGCTTAGACTAGGACATCTATCCTCTCTAGCACTTGGAAACTGGCCCTCCTAGTTTTGGGGCCTTTGGACTGGGACCAGGACTTATAGCATTGATTCCCATTTGTCAGGCTTTTGGGCTTGGACTGAATTACATACAGCTTTCAGATGGCAGATTGTGAGGCTTCTTGGCCTACACTGTTGCATGTGCCAATTCCCAGAATAAATCTCCTCTCATGTGGGTCTATATCCTTTTGGTTCTGTCTCTGTGGAGAACGCTGATTAATGTAGTCACGGTATATGAGTCTTTCAATGTGTGGTTGAATTTGGTTTGCTAATATTTTATTAAAACCTATCTTCTATCAATTTTAGGCAGTATTTCTCAACTTCCTGTTTCTTAAGATAAAGATATTAGCATGTCTTTAATTCTGTCATTTTTTTCTTCCTCCTTTCTTTCTCAAAACTTCTGTCAGAAATATATATTGTTTCACCATTTTGAGGGGTGAAGGGGTTGAAATATTTATAAAAGTAATTGGTCCAGGAAATTTTTACCATAGAAAGAAGATTAAATAAGGATTTGGGTCAGAGCTAGGGATAAAAAAACATACATGCAACTGGCCTCCTCTATGTGATATGTGCTTGGATATAGATTCAGGTTCCAGGATTAAGAACTTACCTTAGAATAGAAGAGTCAGAATAGAAGAATAGAAGTGTGATAGAATTTTTTTTTCAATTTGGATAGTATAGGTAAATCCCTAAGTAACATTATTGGATCTAAAAGTAGGCAGATTGATCTTAAAGGGGGGGGGGGTGTCTGTGCTTTTTCTGTAAACTTACAGTTCATAATTAAGGTTACTTATGATAAACTGGAGGAGAAAAAAGGAAATATGCGTGTTTTTAGGATAATTCTTTATAAGCATTGTATAATAACAATTCAAGGGATACTTTTTCCCTGAAAATCCAGATATGCTTTTAAAATTAAAACATCATATTACATATTTTAATGCCCAATATGAAAAAGTGAAGTAATATATTCAGTAGGTCATAATGTTTGCATAACATCATTTTAGAACATTATAAAAATAAAGCAATTCCCAGTTTTGACTAAGGACGTTGGCTGACATTTTACTTTCAACATGTTACATTTTGTATTTATATTTTTAAACAATGGCAAAAATTCAGAATATGAAGAGCCAAGCTGTTCTCGTTGGCTCTGGAAGTGCCATGCTTTTTTGGTTTTCAGTCAAATATTTGACACCAGTTCAGCTTACTTTTAGATTGATAATTTCAGAAGCAGCATACTCCCATTTCTGTAGTTCAGATGTACATGTCTGTGTTCTCCAAGAACTAAGTCATTGTTTCTGGAATGGAGATTTACACAACACCCCTTTCTCATTAAAAGTGATCAAGGTATGGAAGAGGAGGCAGGGTTTTAAGTCAGACAGTCCGGATTTGAGTTCTGGCTTCATAAATTTTAAATATTAGGCAATTGATTACATTCTCCCAGTCTTATTTCCTTGAGTGATAATGGAGATGGTATAATACCCTTTCTATGCTAATATGGGATCTAACCATAGTCTTAGTCATAATCACAATAATAATGGGGAGATAAAAAGTAGTAGCTGTTGTAGAAATAGTGGCAGTTGTAGAACTAGTGCTAATACCACTAGAAGTAATGTTACTAGTATTTACAGTAATAGATACTGAATTGTTTTTGATGTACCAGGTGCTATTTGAAGTATTAGAACATCTGAATCAATTGAATCCTTGCAGCGAACATACAACCCCCTATCTTTAGGTGACTGAAGTGGGAGTGGGAAAAGGAGGCAGGGGAGAGAGATCACATATTACTATGAAACTTCAGAGGCAGAGAAAGTCCAAATCAAGAAAGATTGCTGAGAACATTGGACTTTAGTGAGTGAGTGACTGGATTCCTTCAAATGTTATTAAGTAGGAAAGGAACATGATTAGAAAGATAATCCTAGGAACGGCTTGAAGGCAGGGTTTAGTAAAGTTTTCCGGATAAAAGAAATTCAGGTATGAAATAAGAGATGTGAGGTATTGCTTCTCACTTAGTATTTCTGTCTTTGGAAATTTGTCTTCCTGCATAACTGGAATAAATATACTCTTCTTTTAATATAGATTTTTCAATGGTGTTCTTAGAAAGAAATTCATCTGTAACATATATATATATTATGATGTAGTGTGGCTATAATTTTTTTATGTTGCTGTTATCTACTTTCTCAATTTTGTTAAAAATCACTAATTTATATTTTATTTAAATACTGTACAGTTTAGTTAAAAGCTTGTTTTAATTCTACCTTAAACATCTCCGTATCTTCTGGTATTATTAACACAGTGCCTACTTGTAGAGGATGAGAGAGAGACAGTAAAAAAGATAGTAGAAAGTAGAAAGGAAATGAGGAAAGTCTGATGATAAATTACATTAAAGATCTGATGAAGGTTTGTAACAGGTCAGTGTTATTCAGGTCTTTTTTGAGGGTGGTAGAAAAGATCACCCCTTACTTCTTTAGCAGATGAGCTAATGATGTTTATTGGACAATTATTTGGTCTTGTGTGCCACTGACAAAATCAGTCAGAACCCCCTGGGAGAAGTCACTTATGTATCTCTTGACTCAAACATTTAAGTGAAAGGCAGTTGAAAAGCAAATAGTCAAATATCTAAAACCCCAAATGGGGTAGGATAACTGCTTACAATAAAATTTAAGAAGACTACTAACTATGATCATAATTGTTTGTAAAATCCATATTCATAAAAATTGGCTGGGAGGCAGTAGAAAAATGCTAACATTTCTTCTATTAGGATGCTGAGCATGAGTAATTCTTTTTTTCCTGCATTGTGTGTATATTACTATAATAAAAATGTAGCAATTGTAAAAAATTTTAAATTCTAGAACTGCAAAGATAGATCAAGCTCTTTTAAAGAAGCTCTAGTTTAAGTCACTTTTCAGTTTTATGAAAGTAGACTCCAAATTCACAATATTTGAGTTGGGAAGGAATTAAAATCCAAGATCTTAGAGGCTTCCCTCTCAGAATTGATGGTTATCATCTACTTCTATTCATAAGCAGCCATAATGTAAACAGCCCTTTGTGCAGAATATACTGGTCTGAACGGAAGAGCCAAAAGGATAGAAACATATCATAAAGAAAATCCTTTAAGGACACACTTGCAATAGCACAATACCCCAAATGCTCATCTAGTTTAGGTGTGTTTTCAGACAAGATTCCTGGGCACCCAATTCAATGGGTAAAAATATTCAAGAAAGCAGAATCTGGCAAAACTTTGATACCATTCTCAGCCATGTTCCTTTTCTAACACACAGGACTCTAAATCAGAGAATTGGATCTAGCCCCAGGGAGAAAGCTCTGGAAAGGGCTGTAGAGACAACCCTGAGCCAAGGCCTATGGGACGGGATATAGAGCAAAGCAAGATCCTATGGGAAATTTGGCTATTATGAAGATGACCACATCAACTATAGTGTGTGTGTGTGTGTCTGTGTGTGTGGTGTGGATATGGTGTGTGTTTGTTGAAGGGGAGGGAATGTGGAAAGGGAAGATAGGCAGAGCAGAGAGAAGGATCAAGATTGTGCCAGTACAGGTAGAGAGGAATTAGGAAACACTGAATCAGAAAAACAAGGTCTATGCTTATGCCCAGAACAAAAGTAATTCCTCAGAATGCCTCCGAAAGACTCTTCCTGTATAATCGAATCCCATACCAGTGTCATGAGAGTAGGCCTGACTAATGTGTCCTTGGAGAATTAGGAAAAGGATAAAAACAGAAGGTGAGACTTGGAGTATGTGGAAAAGTGGAATTAAAGCTGCCTTTTCTGTAATGACATGGCTCTATTTGTCCTCCCAGCATAGTTGAACAACTACAGATAAGGTAGACGCTGTGAGGTGAGTTTGGTGATACAATCAGACATCGTGATGGGAGCTTGTGTTGGGGGAAGGGTGTGGATAATGGTGAGGAAAAGCATCCTGGTGTGGATCAAAAGGAAGGAGTTAGGATATGCTGGGCAGAACCAACAATCTCTACAGCGAACAATAGTCAGGACTCCGTGCAGAGAAGTCGCTGCTGAATCTGGTTCTTGGGAGCTGTCAGTCAATGTAATTAACATTAGCTGTCACAAAAGAACTCCCAGATCTTACGTACTTGACAGAAAAGAATTTTTTCTCACTCATAATTTTTTGGAAGCAGATCCAATAGCTTCTTTAGCAGCCTTTCTCCAAACAGTGACTCGGAGAACGTGTCAGGGTCATATCGTCTGAGCCTCCACTCTGAGTCAGAGCTCCCTGTGTTGTGTCACTTCCACATAGAGGCTTTCCTTTATTATTATACCCAGCCTGTGCTGCTGAATAGACTCACACTAGACTGTGGACCCTTAAAGGCAGCAACTCTATTTTTAGTTTGTGTCCCAAGTAGTGAAAAATGTTTGAGGCAGGAAGGGAAGGAAAGGAGGGAGGGAACGAGGGAAGAATGTTTTAATGGAAGATTTTACAGAAAGAAAATTTAAGGAATTCAAGTACATGGCGTATCTCTTATTGGCAATAGAATAATAAGGTCAGAACTGTGGCAAGTAAATTTTAAAAATACCATTTAAGTGCCTACTGTATGTCAGACACCACGTTAACCACTTTACATAGTGTGTTTCTAATCCATACAACTGTAATTTGAGATACATAGTATTATCTCCCTGTTTAAGAATCTAAGATTTAGTGAAAATAAGTATTTTACCAAGATTACTCTCACAGCTAGCATCTGGTATTTAGATCCAAGTCTGTTTAATCCTGTGTTTGTATGGGTCTTAATGGTGATTCATTTGCATTACCCGTCTAGATGTTTTAAAATCCCTGTAGCCTAGAAAGAGGTTTGCTCCTCAGCATGTGAATGAGGCCAAATGTGTGGTCTCAGGGGTCTCAGAGAGAGAGAGATGCAGAGTTAGAGATCTACCCAGATCTTTGTAAAAAGAGACACAAGTCCCTAGGGTCAATTTCATCTTTGAGGCCAGTGAAATGTTGCCTGTTTATCCTCTTGAAGAAGTCAACTGTGGCTTATTTGGTGTTGAAACTCTTGGACTGCAAGTAAAGAAAGCCAGCTGCAGCTAACTTAAGCAAAACAGGACAACAAATTATAATGGAACAAGGGAATGCCATGGAACCCGATGGGAAGAATGCAGCTGGGCCACTGGAAGACAGGAATTGGGTCATGGGATTAGGAACTATTGAGAGCCCGGGCAGAAATGTCTCATTCTCACCTCTGCTTTTCTTATTATAGATGTTTCTTCTCTTTTTCTACAGTTTGGTGTCCTCAGTTCCCCAGTCTACAAAGTCATACAGTTGCTCTTGATTTTACTTATTTGTCATTAATTTCAAAAATCCAGAGAAGGGACTCCAGTTAATGCAGATTGTAGCAGGTACCTAGTCCTGGACTAGTAAACTCTGGCCACAAAGGAAAGCAGTGGGGTATATGAAGTAGTGAAGTAAATCAGTCTAAGAAAAGTATTTCTAGAAGAACCATCACAGACAGACATACTAAACATACCAAAGAATGTATGTGTTGTGGAGGGAGTAAGGAGAAGGCAATTAAGGGGTCTTTGTGAACTAGATAAGACACTCTGAAAGGAGTCCACTACGTTGGCCATATCTAGAGCTGTTAGCTAAAAAGAATATACGATTTGGAGTCAAGCTGATCGGGATTTCAATATTATCTCATTAACCCATTTAAACTTACATAGGTCATTTTAGCTCTACTTAAAATAAATGTGGGTTTAATTTTTATAATATTGGGTCTATAATTCTTACTCTTCATAATTACTGTGATGCTTGACAATATGTAAAATAACTAGCATACAGTGGGTGCTAAAAACTACTTGCCATTATTACTTCTCATGAATTTTCATTTCTTTTGTGTGTTCCATCTATATGAAAATGAGCTCCTTCCTCCAGAAAAACATATAGCTTTTATAATAACTTCAAAATCCAGTGAAATGGGAACCATTGTGCTATGAATATTATCCACAAAGTTTTCTTCATCATGTCCCATCTTTGTACATTGTGTCTAATTTTATAAACAACTCTGATTTACTTTCCAGTTTTGGATACAGTTACCAGTGAAAGCTTTCCCGTGTGTCACTGAAAAAAATGAAAACATTTAACTGTCTGGAGACAGGATTTTAGAGTTTGTTAATTCCCTCTGGTCATAGTTTATCTTCTTTCAAGTGATCTGTGGTTGATATTTTGTTGTCTGTTCTTTTGATAGTTTCTTCAAGAATCTTGAGTTTCTAAACATCTCAAGATACACCCTGGAATTAAAATGAAATAGAGTATCCAAACATCATATTTGTGGCTTTTTACCAAAAAAATCTTGGCTTCAGGACTGTCTAGGATCTGTTCCCAGGTATTTCACCTGCTTAAATGTTTTCTAATATAATTGTTTATTAGGTATTTTGAAGGTCTGTATAGTCAGATGTCCTTTCCCTGATTTCCCCAATGTGTTCTTTTCTTTGCCTACTCTTGCACCAACACTTTGGTTTTAGTTAACTCCATTATGGTTGTGAATTGAATATATTTGTTTTCCTGTTCCTGCCTTAAAGCCAGCCTCATCAGAGAGTCATGCTAAAAGTAAACACAAACCGGCTGGTCTGAGTGCAGTGGTGTTTACAATTAATTGATCACAGCCAGTTACAGATTTCTTTGTTCCTTCTCCACTCTCACTGCTTCACTTGACCAGTCTTAAAAAAAAAAAAAGTAAACACAAACCTACCTCCAAAAATCCTTGAAGAGGAATGTAAATCTTCACTCTGGGTCTCGTGAGGACATCAAGAAGGGGATTAGATGGTACGTACACCAAGCACAAAACTTTCTGAATCCTACTTGCTCGTTGTCATTACCCTTCAAAAGCCAGCCTCATTACAGATGTACACATTTCTTCCTCTTTTTTTTACTCTTCCACTGAATCTCTCTATACTTTCTGGTGTTCAGCTTCTTCAATCTGTATCCTCATCTTCTCCCTGCTCACAAAACATAAATTATCTTTACCAGAAGCCATGCTTTATAGAAAGGGAGGGAGAAGGGGACCATAATAACTACAGAGTTAATATCTTTGTCCTATCACATAGTAATAGCCAGATTAGTTCAAAGTATAGTGATAAATACCATATATATTGTTTCAATAGCATTGAGATAAAAATATCAATCTCTCAAGCTTATATACGTACATAGAGAGAGGAGACCAAAGTTCATGGGAACATGCTCAGTGTTAACATAAATAGGAAGTACCAAGATAGGATTCCAACTCAAGTTTCTATGATTCAAAACTCCATGTTCTTAATTGTTACACATAGTTTATCACTTTGTAAGCTTTGGTGTACATGTGTTCTCATACTCTTATTCAAATATGAAAAGGCATAGAAAATATTTATTGTCTTTCAACTTCACTCAAGCAATCCCTGTAAGGAAGAAATTTTCTTTCTCAAAACACCTTGATAAGTTCTGGGGGCATCAGGAGAGCCTAAGTGCTCAGTTGGCTGTAACCGAGGCTTCCAAGAGGAAGAAATACATTGTGTGCTAAATACTTCTATTTGGAAAGATTTTCACACAGCAGTTTCTGGCTCCATGGATTTCAAACCTTTTCTCCTCCACTATGTACATTCCTACCAAAGTTAAAGTAAAATCACACCATAATAGACTCTTTTCGCCGTACCTTCAGATCACAAAGTGGGCAGAGAACTATTCCTACATCAGGAATGCTTACAATAAAGTAACTATATGTGAAAGTGAACTACAAAAGCATTTACCATTAAACTCAAATCAAATAAATCCTCAGCACAGTGTTGCCTTAATCATTTCTGAAATCATCGGACATCACATCTTTATGACAAAGGAGAATATAAGTTGTATGAAATGAATGTTAATAAAATTTACCAACTGACTCAAACAATGTATAAAAAATCTATATCATGAACCAGTGTGATTTATATCAGAAATGCAAGATTGGCTTAGCATCCAAAGCCAATCAATGTATACACAATGTTATAACAATATAACAAAGAAAAATAATGTGATCATCTCAATAGATGCAGAGAAAATATCTGACAAATTTCAATATCCTTTTATTATAAAAACTCTTTAGAAAATTATGACTAAAGAATATTTTTTTTGCCCAGGTAAAATATGTCTTTAAAAACTCTAGCACTGTCATCCCACTCAGTGGGAAAACAGAATGCTTTCTTCCCAAGGCAAGAGATAAGGCAGGATGTCTTCTTTCATAAGTTCTATTGAACGTTTTACTGGAGGTCTTAACCAGTGTAATAAAGCAAGAAAAATAAATAACAGGTACACCAAATGGAAAAACAAAACTGTTTTACATACAAGTGACATGATCATCTATGTAGAAAATCCTAAAACATCTAAGAAAAGCAACAAAATTAATAAGTGAATTTAGTAAGGCCAAGATACAAGGTCAATACATAAAAATCAACAACATTCCTATAAAATAACAATTGGAAAGCAAAAGAAAAAATACAATTTGTTTTAAATACCATCAAAAATGTGAACTACTTAGGGGTAAATTAACATAATATGTGCAAGACCTATACAATGAAAACTATACAACATTGCAAAAAAAATGTAATAAGTAGTAAGAAAAAGAGATATGGCACATTTGTTCATTGGAAGGCTGAAGCCTTGTTAAAATGTTGATTTTCTCCCAATTGATCTAATGGTTCAACTAGATCCCAATGAAATTTGTAGCAAATTTTAGAGAAGTTGACAAGCAAATTCTAAAATTTATATAGAAATTCAAATGATGCACATTAGCCAAAGCAATTTAAAGAGTAAAGAACAAAGTTGAAGGTCATATACAACTTGATTTTAAGACTTAATAAAGCTATATTAGTCAAAACAATGTGATATTGGCATAAAGATCAGTGAAAAGAATGGAAATATCCAAAATAGACTAACATATATATGGTAAAGTTTGGACAAGGATGCCAATGTAATTGCACGGGACAATAGTCTTTTTAAAAAGTGGTGCTAGAATCATTATTATTTATGTGGTGCAAAAATGAGCATCAATCTTTACCATATACCATATGAAAAAGATTAAATTGGAATGGATTACAGACATGGATATAAAATCTGAAATACAAAATGTATAGAAGAAAATGTAAAAGAAATCCTTGAACACTTATAGTAGGTAAATATTATCAAGCACACGAAAGTTTTAACTCCTCAAAACCGATAAAGTGAATTTTAATAAAATGTAAACCTTTTGCTCTTCAAAAGACACCATTAAGAAAATGAAAAGCAAGTATAAATTATGAGAAAATATTTACAAAATGTATCTGACAAAGGACTTATATCCATAATACATGAAGAACTCTTACACCACAACAAGAGTTCAAACACCCCAATACAAAATTGAGCAAAATATTTGAAGAGATGCTTTGCAAAAGAAGATAAACAACTAATAAGCATATGAAAAGTACTCAATTTCAGGGAAATGCAAATTAGAATGAAAATGAGATACCTTACACATCGATTAGGATGGCTAAAAATTTCTTAATGACACTTTCAAATATTTGCAGGGTATAGAGCAACAGAAGCTCTTAATGCAATGCTGGTGTAAATGGAAAATGGTACAACCATTTTGGAAAATGGTTTGGCAGTTTCCTTTCAAGTACTGTTTATAAGAAAACACTAAGAATTTGGACCTACTTGATGTTCATAGCAACTAGGCATTAAACACTGATCTCCTTTGTGGTAAGGTAAACAAATTTTCAGCAACACTTGTTTTTTTACTGACTTTATTGAGGTAGAATTTAAAAGAATAAACAGCATCTATTTAAAGTATTACAATAAATTTTTGGCAGATGTATACACTGTAAACCACCACAGGCATAAAATAGAGAATCTGCATAATCCCCGAAAGTTCCTTTGGCCTTTTACAGTACATCTTCCCACTACCTCTGGTCCCAGATGACTACTGGTCTATTTTTTATCACTGTGGATTAGCTAGCATTTTCTAAATTTTTATGAAAATGAAATCACACTGTATATATTCATTTGTGTCTACTTTCTTTTGCTAGTACAATGATTTTAAGATTCATCCATGTTGGGTTATATTGATATGTTGCTCCTTTATTATTGATGAGTAGGTTTCTCTTGTATTGGTATATCATATTTTGTTCATCCATTCATTCATTGATGGACACTTAGGTTGTTTCTAATTTGGGCTATTGTGAGTAAAGCTGCTAAAACATCCATGTGCAAGTGTTTGTTGTGGACAGATGTTTTCATTTCTCTTAGTTAAATACCTACAAGTAGAATATCTGATGAGAGGCTCTTTTAATTTTAACCTCTGTAGAGGAAAAATGACAGAGAAGGGTGCTCAAATAGTGAACATTTAAATAACAGAGGCTGGTTAGGTATCTTCTATGGAAACAAAATATTGTCATTGAGAGTGCCTCTTTTAATCCATCTGTTTGAGTGCTATCCTTTTACCCTTGGACTACTTCGCTTTTCTATATCCTCATTTATGTCTCTTCCTCATTGTTATTTGTTTTTTTTTAACCCACCCCTGCAGTTATCAATATGCCTGCTGAGAGTTCTTTACTTTCTCACCTATTGGGTCTCATCTGTTATTCTGGGGAATCCATACAGTTAATTTAGTTAAGCTTGTTATAAGTGATGTCAATATAGAGAAATAAAAATCTGAGTGAGGCCCTCCTGTTACCCAAGGGCATGAGTTCTAGGGAAATCTAGCTTAACTTCTTGAAAGACTTTGTTTCCTTTCTATTTTCTGGATAGCCGTGGTTCTGAGAAATACCATGACACACTGTGGATAAACTATGAATAGGTTCTGCTTTCTTTAGACATTTTTGCTATATTCAAGAAAATGAAGAGTTTACTTTTACTTTGTGGAAAACCATTCAAAAATCCTTGAGTCCATTTCTTAAGTATTTTTAATGGTCCTCATTCAAAAGCTCTAAAAATGTTACCATTTTTCAATGTTTTTCAGCATCTTCATTTCACATTTTATTTACAGAATTTGAACCATTTTTTTACTTCTGGAATGTGTGTTTGTATTTGCTGATGGGGTGAGGGAATCTATGTTTTGAAATATTCTTCCTAAATATTTTGTTTTGGTGGGGTAATTAAATGTTAAGTGATGGAAGTTTGGGGGAATTATTAGTATGTTTCTTTTAAAATCAGTAAATACTTATCAAGCACTGACATGACAGTATGAAGTTTCACATGTAGCAAGGAGGGAAAATAAGCCTTTTTTACCAATTTTTTCTCATCTCCGTAGGGCACTAAGTGTAGTGTATGTCTTTTTTGTCTGCTCAGAAACTCTATTAGAGAGCTACCCTTCTCTCAATCCTTTCCAGTTCTAAAGAGATTATCCGTCAGGTGCAAGATCTGCTCTCTGGCCACAAGGTATGGACTCAGGCCTTGCCAAGCATCATAACCCACTTTACACTTCATAGTGATTGGTCTGAGTAATGAATAAAGAAATGGTAGAGTCCTCATATCTGATACATGAGTTAACATTCATATAAAGACAGAGATGATTTCTTTTCTGCATTGTGAAGCTTTAAAGATGCTGGCTTAGGTATGCCTGTGGCAGAAAAGAATTAGGTTACCACTCATACGGGAGGTGAGATAATGAAATCAAGAGATAGAGTGAGAGAGCCTTGATAATATCATTTGTCACCTGATATAAATGCATCTGACCCTTGAAAGACACACTCTTGAACTACTCACATATGTAAGGCATCCTAGTCCTGTGCTCTACTTCTGCATTAGGTAAATGACATTGTTGACCACTCTCTAGCTCTAGAAACTTTGGCTTAATAAATCTCTTCTTTCTGGAATGTGTTCCCTTGTCCTTTGAATGCCAACTGATATGACACAGTTTCCTTGAAGATGTCCTTGATTTCTTAGTTGGAAGAAATTTCCACATTTATATATACAGGCCACTTTTTTATGTCACTTTTTTACTTTTTATGCAATATTTCATTTTCCTACATTATATCTTCTGTTCAAAACCATAATCACTTTGAAACCAGGGGTTGTTTGGTTGTGTCTGAAAATCTCCCTGTAATATATAGTACAGTTTCTCGTAGGTATCTGCCTTGAAAAACTTTTCCCTAACTTCCTGAATACTAGGTGATTTTCTTCTGGGCCTTTGCATGTGTTCAAATCATATCATTCCTCATGTGGTTCAGAACTTTTCTTTGGCCTCTTTCGTTTATTTCTTTATAATTTAATTGAAGAAGATTTGAAATGTGGTGGTTACCATTTTGTACCCACAACCTGACACAGCACCTAGGAACATAACAGAAGACATTTAGTAAATATTTATTGAGTTAATGATTAAATGTAATGCAATGTAATCTTATGTAAGACTTTTAAAGATGTTAAGGTGCTCTTTACCATCTGGTCATTTTAAAATTTATTCCAATACTCATCTTTACAGTAAAGTTTTATATCATGATCAGAGATGGGTCCTTAAGTGAAAAATTATTTGAATAACAAATTAGAAAATTATAAAAAGTAGACTATATCTTAGATGTCACTTTCTTGAGTCTCCTTAGTTAGTCAATGAAAACACTGAAGCCCTGCAGTTTAGTGAAATAGTCCATGGCACACTGTTCAGTAAGGACAGGACTAATTTCCTTTTCCATTGCTTGCTCTGTTGTAACACACAGCTTTTCATTTAGTATTGGATTATCCAATTTGGCCAAAGTAGGGCAAAGTGATTTCAGATTTTTTTTTCCCCAGTGGAAGGGGTTCTATGCACTCATGTCTCAGTTAGCAGAATGTCACGAGGATCGTGTTAACCCAGACCAAGATGCCTTTGATATACTCTTGCAGGAAGCACTGTGATGACTACTGCAGATATATTTTTTCATATATATGTATATATATGGATCACTGAGATTAAATCTCAAAATAATCATGTTATTTTAGTTTGAGTAGCTACTAGTTCTGATTATATTGTCCTCTGATTTTACTGTTTTCATCATAAGCAAGTAGCATTTTTGCATCCCACTCCTACTCCACCAACTTTCGGTAGTCTTAAGAACTTTGATAATTGAATTCTTGTGATCATTTTCTATAGCTGTCCAGAAAATATTTACAAATTATACTGGTATGAATTATAGCCTGTTCCTGGTAAAACACAATGAGTTTGTTCTTACTAAATGCTTGTCTCTTCCAGAAAAGGTTTGCTTTATTTTTTCTTCTTATTTCCATTCTTTGCTAATTCCTAACTGCAAATTCCTAAGTATGTCACAACTTCTGTGTCCATTTTTTTTTCAAAGTTTAAAAAAAAAATCCTGCCTCTATTTAGCCAGTTCATGTAACCTTTATTGCTTTGGGATTTATCTTTTCCAGTTTGGTAAAAAAATTGGATTTATTTTTCCAATGAGATTTAAAGTCAAAAGTTTCTATGACATTGATGTTGGTTGGAATTGCTTTATTGAAGCTAGAGAGAATTTTAACCTTGAGTTTTACATGTAGTCTGTCAGGGATTTTATTTTATTTACTCAGACAACATGGATTAAGCACCTATTATGTTCCATCCGCTGCACTGGGTACTGGTAATACAGTAGTGCACAAAACAAACATATTGAAGTAATTATAAAGGAAATAAGCACTAACAAAGGGTACAGATGCTTTTGAAGCACATAAAAGGAGTACTGGAAGGAATATGTAGTTATGTAATGTTTAGCCAGAAATCAGCATATTGAAAAGTAGTCAACTGGATCATGAAAACTTAGGAACACTTGGAGTTATACTTAGCAAATATATAAAGTTTACAAACTGGACCAAATAATATAAATAATTACTTAAATTCCTAGAAGACATACAAAGACAGAAGCCAGTGGAGTTTATTCTAGAAAAACTGCAGCTGAAAAGGTTGAGAAATGTTAAGTTTTCTGGTAGCCAACACTCCCCAATACCCACTGTGGGTCAGGTTAGGGCAGCAAAAACTGGCTGCTTAACTGGCTCAAGGTACCAGAAAATAGTGCTCATTACTGGAATAAAGCTGGAGAAAAGCTGACAGAATATCAGCAGTGAAATCCGAAACTCTGATTGTAAACTGCCCAAATACCAGGTTGATAGCTAGGCTTCACATACAAGGGAGACCCCAGGGGTACAGGCAAAAATACAGTCTGAGATCAGACAGGGATCTACATGTAAAAGGCAATGTTAAGATCAGGTGAGATCTGTGTTTGCTGCCTTTTAAGCTGAGTGCGTTCTCAATTGTGTGTAGTTCAGAAAGCTGAAGTTTTATTTTCTTGATGTATTAGAGGAAGAACCTGAGGTTGCCAGAGCACCTAAAAACTGGAGAGAAATCTAGAAACAAGGAAACCACAGTTTGACTATGGTATACCCAGGAGTATGATGTGTGTTCATTGTGTTTAGGCTTGTTGAGTGTCTTAGATTTATAATTCTCATTGATCTATATTCAACTTCACTGATTTTTTCTTCTCTTAATTTCTTTAAAAGACATACGGTTATTTAAAGCTAAAATCACAACATTGTATTTGGAGGTTTATAATGTATATAAATGTAATACATATAGCACACAGCACTAAGGATGGGGAAGTGAATGGAAATATTCTGTTAAAAGGCCCTGATGTTTTTTCCAAGCTGAAGAGAAATGATACCATGTAGCAACTCAGATCTAAAGAAATTAATAAAGAGCATTAAAGATGGTAAATATGAAAGATATAGTAAACAGAAGGAAACTATCATTAGAGAAATGAAAACAAAACAAGAAGCCAATGTAAATTCTTGAGAGGAAATTAAGTTTACTAGATGAACTCAGCAGTGGAGTGGAGATAGAAGGTGATAGAATCAGTGTAGAAATGTTTTTCAAAAGATTTGGGATATTTTCAACCAATTTTTCTGTAGTAGAATATTAAGTCTATGAAATGGTCCCAATTGATTTTCAACAAATAATAACTTCTAAGCAAAAGATGCTTGAACAACACAATTCTGTATGTAAGAAAATGAACACCTGTCATCACCAGCCACACACAAAAATTCATTTGACATAAATAACAGACCTAAGTGCAAATGTGAAATTATAAACTTTCTAGAGCAAAACATAGAAGAAAAACTTTGAAGGCCTGGAATAGGCTGATTTCTTAAATAGAACATAAAAATAAAAAGTTTAAATGTATTAATAATCTTTATAAAAATTGAGCATCTGCTTTATAAAGACACCTTTAGGAAAATGAAACAGCAAGCCATAGAATGGGAAAAAAATATTAAACACATATGTAAAAAGAGCTTGATCCCAAATATATAAAGTACTCTTACACCACAGTAATATTAAGAAAAAAATAAGGAAAATAACTTGAATGGACACTTTAAGAAAGAAGATATGTGAATGACATGGGCAATAAGCATGTGAGAAAATATTCAGCATTATATCCATGATTAGAACTGCTACAAAAAAAGACTGACAATAAAATGGGCTAGCATAGTAGAGCCACTGGAGTTTTCATACACTGCTGGTGAAGAATAAAATTTATCATTTTCTTGTTGAGGTAAACTTCCATATACTATATGACCCCACTTATTATATTCCTGGATATTTATCTAAGATAATTGAAGATGAATGTTCACACAAAGATTTTCCTAGCAGTTTAATTCATTCTAGCCAAAACTTAGAAGCAAACCAAATATCCATTAACAGGTAATGGATGAAAAATATGTTATACTATGCCATGGAATGTTACTCATCAATGAAAACGAATTATTGATACATGAAAGAGCATTGATGAATCTCAAAAATTTTATGCTGGTCTAAAGAATAAGAATAGAAAACGTGTTGGATGATTGAATGTTTATAACACCCTACAACAGGCAAAACTAACATGCAGATTTATCCAAGAAATGCAAGTTTGTTTTATCATACAAAAATCAGTCTGTATAATACATCACACTGATAGAACAAAGAAGAAACATCACATGGCACATCCCATTCGACACAGAAAAAGCATTTGACAAAGCCCAATACCCCATGATGAGAAAATAAACACAAAGCAAAACAAAAAAATGATCTATCAACAGTTTAGGAATAAAGGCAACTGCCTTAAGTTGACTAAGCCCACCTAAAAACAAACCTACATATGAAACATACCCACATATGAAGCTGACATCATATGAAAGACTGAATATTCTCCCCCTAAGGTCAGGACGATGACAAGGTTGTCTGATTGAGCCACTTTTAATAAACATTTTATTACAGTATCTAGTTAGGGAAATAATCAAGGAAATGAAATGAAAGGCATACAGATTGTAAAGGAAGAAGGAAAACTATTCCTTTTTTGCAGATGACATGATCATATATAGAAAATCCTAGGGAAATCCTAAGGAAGCCACATAAAAACCATTAGTGCCAATAAAGGGTTCAAGAATTGTGCAGGATAAAATATCATTATACAGATATCAATTAAAATTCCATATAGTAACAATGAACAATCTGAAAATAAAATGAGGAAAACTCCACTTACTAGTTTCATAAACATAAAATACTTAGAAATAAATTTTACAAAGGAAGTGCAACACTGTGTACTGGATATAATAAAACATTGTTGAAATGGAAGAAAACCTAAATAAATGAAAAGACATTCCATGCTCATGCATCAAGAGAATATATTGTTAAGATTTCAGTACTCTCCATATTGGTTTACAAGTTTAATGTGCTCTCCATCAAAATTCCAATTAGCTTTTTTAAAAGAAATTGACAAGCTAATAATAAAATTAATATAACAATGCAAGGGACCTAGAATAGTCAAGACAGTTTTGGAAAAGAGCAAAACTGGGGGACTCACATATCCTGAATTCAAATCAAGATATGTGGTACTGCCATATGGATAGACATGTAGATAAATGGACTGGAACTGATAGTCCAGAAATAAACTTATGGGAAATTGATTTTCAACAAGCATGCCAAGAAAAATTAATAGGGACAGAATATTCTTTTCAGCAAATGGTGTGAAGATGCTGGATATCCACAGGCAAAAGAATAAAGGTGATCCTATTGTTTACATAATACACAAAATTTAACTGAAATGGATCATAGAACTAAATGTGAGTTGACATTATAAAATTCTTAGAAAACAAGTGTAAATCTCCATGACCTTGACTTCAACAATGGTGTCACTGATACAAATATCAAAAAATAAGTGGCAAAAATACATACATACATAAACATACATATATACATAAGTTGAACTCTATTAAAAAACTTTATACGTGCTAAAAGCAGTCCCTTTATTAGCACCAAGAAAGTGAAAAGATGGCACACAGAAAATACTAGAAAATCATACATCTGATAAGGGACTGATACCCAGAAAATATAAAGAACTTTTATAACTCAATAATAAAAAGACAACACATTCAATTAAAATTGGGCAAAAGTTTTGAATAGACATTTTTCCAAAGATGATATACAAATGAGCAAGAATCACAAGAAAAGGTACTAAACATTAGACAAATGCAAATGAGATATCACTTCCCATTCAGTAGTATGCCTATAATAAAGAAGACATAACAATGTGCTTTCAAGGGTGCTGAAAAACTGAAATCTTCATACCTTGCTGGTGGGTATACAAAGTGGTGCAGTGGCTTTGGAAAATAGTTGAACAGTTAATGTTAAATATAGAGTTACTATATGACCCAGCAATTCCACTTTTGACTTACCATTAATTTGGGGAATTTCACAATCATTAATATTTCAAATTGTTCTATTCTTTTCTCTCTTTTTCTCCTTCCTGTGTTCACATTACATATATGTTACACACTTGTAATTGTTCTGCAGATCTTGGATAACCAGTTCTCTTTTTCACTTTTTTTTTTTGTATTTGGTAGTCTCTATTGACATTTCTTTAAGCTCACTGATTCTCTCTTTGATCATGTCCAGTTTATTGATAAACTCATCAAAGGCATTCTTCAGTTTTATTACAGTGTTTTTGATTACTAGCATTTTCTTTTGATACTTTCTTAGAGTTTCTATTCTTCTGCTTACTTTGCCCATCTGTTCATGCCTGTTGTCTGCTTTATCCGCTAGAGCCTTTTGTATTTAATCATAATTGTTTTAATTTCCTAATCTGATAATTCCAATATCCTTGCTTTATCTGAGTCTTGTTCTGATGCTTGCTCTGTCTCTTTAAATTATGTTTTTTGTCTGTCAGTATGCTTTGTAATTTTTTTTTGAAAGCCAGATATGATGTACTGGGTAAAAGGAACTGAGTCAAATAACCTTTAACATGCCTATCCAGCTAAAGGATTAGATTATGTTTACTGATTGCTATAGGTGTCGGTGTCCATATCAGAGGCTAAAATTTTCACAGGTGTCCTTGTTATTATCTCTGGGTTTCCCTGGAGACTTAGTAAATAAAAGCTGAGACATGCATTTCTTCCACTTGTATTCCCTGACATGATACAGGAGCGCTATTGTGGTAAATTGTTGGGGGTGGGTAAGCATTCCATAGCCTGTGATTGGCTCTCAGTCTTTCAGTGAGCCTGCGCCCCTGGGCTCTTCGGACAAGTGCTCCTCAGTCCTCCGCACACTTAGCTGAGACAGGAAGGACTAGAGTTGGATATTTGCCTTCCCCATGTGGAAGGGCATTGCAGGGGACTCATTCCCTTCCCTTCAGGTCTGTCAGTCTCTGGTAAAATCCCAGTTGGTGGGGCTCTGGCAAAAGAGTTTTTTTTTTTTTTTTTGAGGGCAGATCTTGTTAAGAATAGGATTCTCTGGGAGTATTTCAAAAGTGTACTGTTCCCCTTCCCTCGCTGGGAACATGAGGGGATTTTCCATGGTCTTCATTGTAAAAATTTGGCAGGTCTTCTGGAGGTAAAATTGACAAAGTGTGGGTGCCCCCTTAAGACTAGGCTGTCTTCAATTTCAAACTTGTCCACACGGAGCTTCTAACAATTCAGCAATTACAGTTTAGGCTTACCTACCCTGATGCTTAGAGATTTCAGCTTATGGTATTCTGCTCCACTAAATTGTGGTTCTCTGTATCTACTTGTCTGTCTCTCCAATTTTGGAGGCTTGGTTTGTCATGTGACCTCAGTTCTCCATGGATCCAAAAAAGAGTTGTTGATTTTCAGTTTGTTCAGCTTTTTTCTTGTGTGGATGGAAATGATGACTTTCAAACTTTACATGCTGGACTGGAAACTGGAAGTCCCACTCTAGGTGTATACCCTTAGAGAAACAAAACATGCCTACACAAAAATTTACACATTAATTTTTTTTATTAAGGTTTCATTGATACACATTCTTATGAAGGTTTCACAAGAAAAACAATGTGGTTATTACATTCACCCTTATTTATCGAGTCCCCCTCCATACCCCATTGCAGTCACTGTCTATCAGTATAGTAAGATGCCACAAAGTCCCTCTTTGTCTTCTCTGAGCTTCACTGTCTCCCCCTTGACCCCACAAACACCATGTGCACCAATCATGATACCCTACAATCCCCTTCGTCCTCCCTCCCCACCTGCCCTTCCCCATCCCTCCCCTTTGGTAACCGCTAGTCCCCTCTTGGAGTCTGTGAGTTTGCTGCTGTTTTGTTCCTTCAGTTTTGCTTTGTTGTTATACTCCACAAATGAGGAAAATCATTTGGCACTTGTCTTTCTCTACCTGGCTTATTTCACTGAGCATAATATCCTCCAGCTCCATCCATGTTGCTGCAAATGGTAGGATTTGTTTCTTTCTTATGGCTGAATAGTATTCCATTGTGTATATGTACCAACTCTTCTTTATCCATTCATCTACTGATGGACACTTAGGTTGCTTCCATTTCTTGGCTATTGTAAATAGTGCTACAATAAACATAGGGGTGCATATGTCTTTTTGAATCTGAGAACTTGTATTCTTTGGGTAAATTCCTAGGAGTGGAATTCCCAGGTCAAACAGTATTTCTATTTTTAGTTTTTTGAGGAACCTCCATATTGCTTTCCACAATGGTTGAACTAGCTTACATTCCCACCAGCAGTGTAGGAGGGTTCCCCTTTCTTTGCATCCTCACCAACATTGGTTGTTGTTTGTCTTTTGGATGTTGGCCATCCTAACTGGTGTGAGGTGATATCTCATTGTGGTTTTATTTGCATTTCCCTGATAACTAGCAATGTGGAGCATCCTTTCATGTGCTGTTGGCCATCTGAATTTCTTCTTTAGAGAAGTGTCTGTTACATTAATGTTTATAACAGCATTATTCATAATAGTCAAAAAGTGGAAACAACTTAAATGTCAAATAAATATTGAATGAATAAATAAGTGGTATATCTATACAGCAGATATTTGGCAATACAAAGGTACTGATATGTGCTACAACATAGATGAATTTTCATTCATGCTAAGTTAAAGGAGCCTATCCCAAAAGACCATATGTTGTATGATTCCATTTAGATGAAATGTGCAGAGTAGGCAAAAAGCAATTTAGTGTTTGTCTAGGCTTATGACTAGGGAGGCTATGGGGAAAGTGCAAATGGGGAATAACAGCTTAAGGATAAGAGATGTGTTTTTGGAGTAATTAAAATGTCCTAAAATTAGAATATGGAGATTGTGGCACAACTCTGTGAATGTACTAATAGACACTGAATTGTATATATTAAATAGCTGGATTTTATGGTGTGTGAATTATATTCAACAAAGAGTAAAACTTGAAAAGTAAAAACAAAAAACAAAAACAGACAAAAACTTAATGATTTCCTGCATCCAGTAGTAAAGGGAGGATTGACTACCAAGAGAGGTGAGGAGACTTATGAGGGTGCTATAAATATCCTAGAACTATTATCCTGGAAATATCTTAACTGTGGTGGTTTTGGTTCCATGGGTATATACATGATCAAAACTCACCTAACTGTGCTATTAAAATAGATGCAGTTTATGAAACATAAATTATATGCCAATAAATTTAATTTTTAAAATGTCATGTATAGCAGGAAAGAAAAATTGAATATGTTGACAGAGACATGGATTTTATATCATGACATATTTATTCAGTGATCTTATGCAGATTACTTATCCACCCTGGACTTGTTTTCTCCTCTGTAAAATGGAGATAATATATTCATCACAGATTTATTCTAATGAGTCAATAAAATAGAACTTTAAAAGTGCCTTTTTAATTTTATGCCAGGGACTTATTAATTGCATTTTTTTCCCCAAAAGGTCAATTTTTATTTCAGGACAATTGATTTTTAGCAAGTGTCCAAGTAATTGCATAAGTTAAGATCTTTAATCAGAGGTTCTATATATGGTGATGAATGTTCAGTAGACTTATTGTGGTGGTCATTTTGCAATATATACAAATATTGAATCATATTGTACACCTGAAACTAATATAATATGTCAGTATATTTCAATTAAAGGAAATCAGGGGTACTAATTTAGAATGAACTGCTTTACTGAGCAAAAACATAGGATTTCCTAGCCTACTTTCATAAATCCCATATTCTTCATAAAATATGTAATTGAATTGTTGAAGCCTTAAATGTGACTTTCGTATCATGACGTTTTTCTCTTTCCCATATGACTAATGAATTCCTTAATGAAAGCAATCACACTGAAACTTAACAGCCAGGTTTGAATAGCACTTATATAAATTGTTATATTGAACGTTTCATAAATTCTCTAGCTTCTTAAACAGTCAAAGGAGAAATGCCCTGCTGGTATCTTTACAGGTGATTAATATGGGATACCATGTATATCTTGTATATCACCAAGACAGCAGCCTGTAATTTGGGCTCAGTTATTTGCATATACTGTAGGGACTACTGCAAGGTTCTAGGGTTTCTTGAACTAACTCTTTGAAAATTAGTTTCTGAGATCCAAATGACCTGTGAATAATCAATATCACCTAAGGGCAGGTAATGCTACCTGCTTCTCTCCTTAGACTTTACTGAAGGAGTTCCTAATTTTTTTGAGTTAGAAACTGACAGAAGGAAACTACGGGCTCTTTCCCTGGTAAAAAGTTATTTAGACACACTTGAAATTTTTGCTTTACAATTTCAAGAAGTTAATGGACTTTATGAAGCTAATCCATGCCCCACCAGATTAAGAAATGCTGTTGGGGGGGCACGGGGAGGGCAGTACAACTCAGAGAAGACAAGTAGTGATTCTGTAACATCTCACTACGCTGATGGACAGTGACTGTAATGGGGTTGGTGGGGGGGACCTGATGAAGGGGTAGTTTAATAATCGTAATATTGCACATGTAATTGTAAATTAATGATAATAAAATAAATTTTATTAAAAAAAAAAGAAATGCTGTCATAAAGACAGTTGAGCATCATTTTCTCCAAAGATAGCCCTTATTTGGAAAAAATTTCTGCTCTGCATTCTTAAATCTATCAGCAGATTAATGCATAATCATCCAGAGCCAAATAGGGGTTTTAATGTCTGAGACAATTTCCTTTGTAGGCTACTTTTTTTTTTGATTCAGCTGACTGCATCGCAAAAATTGTGTTGCTTATGTTTGAGAAATTATAAAGAGATATCTTCATTTCTGTGGCATATCATTTTTAAATCCCACTGGTTAGAGAGTTTTTCATTATTTTCAATTTTTGTTTTGTGTTTGTTTTCCAATGAGATTTAAAGTCAAGTTTTCTAGGCGACCCAGTGAGGTAAGACAAAATTGTGTTGGAATTCCTGCCATTAGTGTGAAAATATTATAACAATATATTTATAAAAATATAAAAATATTTCACAAGTATTCTTCCAAAGATTTCAGTTAAGTAATTCACTTAGTCAAGGTATTTTCAGTGCTGAATGTTCTGAGCTCTGGGTTCGATACTGGCCATGCAGTGGTACACAAGGCAGGAGAGAAGCCTGCTGTGATGGTACTTAAATACGTGTGGTACTTCTATACAAGTGGGATGAATGGGAAAGAATCACAGGATAATTTAAAAGCTCATGACAGACTAGGGAAGGATTCATTGGTTAAGGGGTGTTTAACCTGAGATTAAGATGAACATATAGGTTCAAACAAGAGGAAACAATGCAAGATGTAAGGCAATCTTAAAACATATCAAGAAAACGTTTTTTAGAAAGGCTCTGTTGAGCTCAGGGTCAAGTTCAGCAGCACACATACCTACTAATTATATCTGTCATTGTCAAATAGAGAAGATTAGTGGCCTTGTCAAAAGGTGTTCTTTTAATACGTTTTTGAGTTCAGTAACCTGTGAAGATATTAAGAGAAATAGGGTCTGTTTGAAAACAAGTCAGAGGTATGTATGGACCCCGTGGGAAATCTGGAAAGTGATTCTTCTGTTTAGAAACTTTTACTTTGCCCAGGTAAATGCAAGCCTTGGAAATAGTTTAAGTAGTTCCAACTCCTTAAATGTGCTCCAAAGAAGCAACCTTAGGAAGGTTCTATGCCAGTTTCAGAAGTTGGTTAAATTCAGGATTGAGAGAGGATTTGAACTGTCTTCTTATACACAGGATTCTATCATTACCATTAGAATATCTGTTTGCAATTAGACAACCCAAAAAGGACTAGCCTTATACAATAAAGCTGATGAAATTTATATGAGAAAACCCTTTCCCAATACTCTGCATTAAGAAGCTAAGGGGAAGAGGATTCAAGATGGCAGCATGAGAGGTGACACAGAGAACTCCCAAAACCACAAATAGTACAAAAATGTAGTTAATTAATACAACTAACCCTGAAACAGCAAGAAGAAAGAAGGCTGAACCAGACTGCTTACAGACCTCACAAACAGAGCAGACCTCACTAAGCAGGGTAATGTATGAAAGCCTTAATCTGAGGGGACCCAAGCCCTTCCCCCACCCAAGCTCACTGGTGGAATGAAGAGAAACAGAGCAGGGAGGGGGTGGAAGCCTGGGACTCCAGAACACCTAGCCCTGGAGATCTGCTTTGTGAGCAGAAGCCAATACTGTGCAGTGCTCTGGACATTGGGGAGCTCAGACTTGTGGAGTGCCTGGGAGACTGACATTCCGGCCATTTGTGGAGGATGGGATCCACGCCCGGCCGCTCTGTGTCAGACGAAGGGCAGGTGATCTGAGAGGCTTCTAAGCAGCGAGAGGGCTGCTGAAGGGGCAGTGTTTTGCACGGAGCTTGCTGTGTGGGAGAAGGGAGAGCTGTACAAGGTAGTCTGGGAACGCTCTGCCCAGCTGGTTGGGAACTTTGAGGAGCTTCAGATGCTCCATCCCCCTGGCTGCCTACTCAGATCCGAGGCCCCCCATTGTGACACAGCCTGCCGAGCCTTCCTGCTGGCCTGCAGGCACCTGCTCAAACCAGCAGTCACTGTGCTGGCTTCAGGCCAGCCAGAGGGAGGCCCTGCCTACAACAGCTAGAGACTCAAAGCACAGAGGCTTACACGTGTGTGCTCGGCCCACTGGCTCTGACACTGGGGAGAGGCACCGCAGATAGGAATCAGGAAACAGATCTTTCCTCCCCCCAGGCACCACCTCTGCTCCCCTACAACCCCCAACCTCACCCCAGAGACTGGAGTTTCTGCATACTAGTGGGCACCACACAGAAATATGAAATGTCAAGAGAACATGGTTCAGACCAAGATCTCACAAACCCCAGAAAAAAGGCCAAATGAAACCGAACTCACTAATCTTCCTGAAAGAGAGTTCAAAATAAAAATTATAAACACGCTTATGGAAGTACAGAAAAATATTCAAGAACTCAGGAAAGAATTTAAGTCAGAGATTCAGTCATTGAGAAATTCCATATCTGAAATGAAACATACAATGGAGGGATTTAAAAGCAGATTAGATGTAGTAGAAGAGATGGTAAATGGAATAGAAATTAGAGAAGAGGAATACAAAGAAGCTGAGGCACAGAGAGAAAAAAGAATCTCTAAGAATGAAAGAATATTGAGAGAACTGTGTAACCAATCCAAACGGAACAATATTCGCATTATAGGGGTACCAAAAGAAGAAGAGAGAGAAGGGATAGAAAGTGTCACTGAGGAGGTCATTGCTGAAAACTTCCCCAATCTGGGGAAGGAGGTAGTCTCTCAAGCCATGGAGGTGCACAGATCTGCCAACACAAGGGACCAAAGGAAGACAACATCAAGACATATAATAATTAAAATGGCAAAGATCAAGGATGAATACAGACTTTTAAAAGCAGCTAGAGAGAGAGAAAAGATCACCTACAAAGGAAAACCCATCAGGCTATCATCAGACTTCTCAACAGAAATATTGCAGGCCAGAAGGGAGTGGCATGATATATTTAATGCAATGAAGCAGAAGGGCCTTGAACCAAGAATACTCTACCTGGCAAGGTTATCATTTAAATTTGAAGGAGGAATTAAACAGTATTCAGATAAGCAAAAGGTGAGACAATTTACCTCCCACAAACCACCTCTACAGTGCATTTTGGAGGGACTCCTATAGATGGAAGTATTCCTAAGGCTTAATAGATATCACCCAGGGATAGACAAAGAGTACAGAATATGATTTACAACATACAAAGAATGGAGGAGGAAGAAAAAGGAGGAAAAAGAATCTTTAGGGTGTGTTTGTAATAGCATATGAAGGAGAAAAAAAAAAGAACCTTTATGTTGTGTGTAATGGCATACAAAGTGAGTTAAATTAGACTGTTAGAAAGTAAGGGAATTACCTTGAACCTTTCATAACCACAAATCTAAAGCCTGCAATGGCAATAAGTACATACCTATCGATAACCACCCTAAATGTAAATGGTCTGAATGCACCAATCAAAAGACATAGAGTTACTGAATGGATAGAAAAACAAGATCCATCTATATGCTGCCTACAAGAGACTCACTTCAAACCCAAAGACATACACAGACTGAAAGTAAAGGGATGGAAAAAGATATTTCATGCTACTAATAGTGAGAAAAAACCAGGAGTTGCAGTACTTGTATCAGACAAAATAGACTGCAAAACAAAGAAAGTCACAAGAGACAAAGAAAGACATTACATTATGATACAAGGGTCAGTCCAACAAGAGGATATGACTATTATAAATATCTATGCACCCAACACAGGATCACCTACATATGTGAAACAAGTACTAACAAAATTAAAGGGGGAAATAGAATGCAATACATTCATTTTAGGAGACTTCAACACACCACTCACTCAAAAGGACAGATCAACCAGACAGAAAATAAATAAAGAGAGAGAGGCACTAAACAACATATTAGAACAGACGGACCTAATGGACATCTACAGAACACTCCATCCAAAAGCAACAGGATACACATTCTTCTCAAGGGCACATGGAACATTTTCAAGAATAGATCATATACTAGGCCATGAAAAGAACCTCAATAAATTTGAAAAGATTGAAATTGTACCAACCAGCTTCTCAGATAACAAAGGTATGAAACTAGATATAAATTACACAAAGAAAACGAAAAAGCCCACAAACACATGGAGGCTTAATAACATGCTCCTAAATAATCAATGGATCAATGACCAAATAAAAACAGAGATCAAGCAATATATGGAGACAAACGACAACAATAATTCAACACCGCAAAATCTGTGGGACACAGCAAAGTCTGTACTCAGAGGGAAATATATGGCAATATAGGCCTACCTCCAGAAAGAAGAACAATCCCAAAAGAACAGTCTAAACTCACAATTAATGAAACTAGAAAAGGTAGAACAAATGAGGCCCAAGGTCAGTAGAAGGAGGAACATAATAAAGATTAAACCAGAGATAAATAAAATTGAGAGGAATAAAACAATAGAAAGAATCAATGAAAGCAGGAGCTGGTTCTTCAAGAAAATAAACAAAATAGATAAACCCTTAGCCAGACTTATCAAGAAAAAGGAGAGTCTTCACAGATAAACATAATCAGAAATGAGAAAGGAAAAATCACTACAGACACCACAGAAATACAAAGAAGTGTGAGAGAATACTATGAAAAATTATATGGTAACAAATTGGATAACCTAGAGGAAATGGACAACTTTCTAGAAAAATACAACCTTGCAAGGCTGACCCAGGAAGAAACAGAAAATCTGAATAGACCAATTACCAGCAAATAAATTGAATTTGTAATAAAAAAACTACCTAAGAACAATACTTCTGGACCAGATGGTTTCACTGCTGAATTTTATCAAACATTTAGTGAAGACCTAACACCCACACTCCTTAAAGTTTTTTGGTATCATTAATCTACAATTACATGTGCAACATTATGGTTACTAGACTCCCCATATCATCAAGTCTGCCCCACATACCCCATTACAGTCACTGACCATCAGCATAGTGAGATGCTATAGAATCACTACTTGTCTTCTCTGAGTTGTACAGCCTTCCCCATGCCACCCCCCTACATTATGTCTGTTAATCATAATGCCCCTGTTCCCCCTTGTCCCTCCCTTCCCACCCATCCTCCCCAGTCCCTTTGCCTTTGGTATCTGTTAGTCCATTCTTGGGTTCCGTGAGTCTGCTGCTGTTTTGTTCCTTCAGTTTTTTTTCTTTGTTCTTATACTCCACATATGAGTGAAATTATCTGATACTTGTCTTTTTCCGCTTGGCTTATTTCACTGAGCATAATACCCTCTAGCTCCATCCATGTTGTTGCAAATGGTAGGACTTGTTTTCTTCTTATGGCTGAATAATAGTCCATTGTGTATATGTACCACATCTTCTTTATCCATTCATTTACTGATGGACACTTAGGGTGCTTCAATTTCTTGGCTATTGTAAATAGCGCTGCGATAAACATAAGGGTGCATATGTCTTTTTGAAACTGGGCTGCTGCATTCTTAGGGTAAATTCCTAGGAGTGGAATTCCTGGGTCAAATGGTATTTCTATTTTGAGTTTTTTGAGGAACCTCCATACTGCTTTCCACAATGGTTGAACTAATTTGCATTCCCACCAGCAGTGTAGGAGGGTTCCTCTTTCTCCACATCCTTGCCAACATTTGTTGTTCTTTGTGTTTTGGGTGGTGGCCACCCTTACTGGTGTGAGGTGATATCTCATTGTGGTTTTAATTTGCATTTCTCTGATGATTAGCGATATAGAGCATCTTTTCATGTGCCTGTTGGCCATCTGAATTTCTTCTCTGGAGAAGTGTCTATTCAGATCGTCTGCCCATTTTTTAATTGGATTTTTTGCTTTTTGTTTTTTGACGTGCGTGAGTTCTTAATATATTTTGGATGTCAACCCCTTATTGGATATGTCATTTATGGAATATATTTTCCCATGCTGTAGGATGTCTTTTTGTTCTACTGATGATGTCCTTTGCTGTACAGAAGCTTTTCAGCTTGATATGGATCATACTTGTTCATTTTTGCTTTTGTGGTGTTAGACAGTAATCCAGTTTCATTCTCTTACATGTAGCTGTCCAGTTTTGCCAACACCAGCTGTTGAAGAGGCTGTCATCTCCCCATTGTATATCCAAGACTCCTTTATTATATATTAATTGACTATATATGTTTGGGTTAATGTCTGGACTCCCTATTCTGTTCCACTGGTCTGTGGGTCTGTTCTGGTGCCAGTACCAAATTGTCTTGATTACTGTCTCTTTGTAGTGGAGCTTGACGTCTGGCAACGTAATTCCCCCTGTTTTATTCTTCCTTCTCAGGATAACTTTAGCTATTTGGGGTCTTTGTGGTTCCATATGAATTTTAGAATTATTTCTTCCAGATCATTGAAGAATACTGTTGGTATTTTGAAAGGGATTGCATTGAATCTGTAGATTTCCTTTGGTAGTTGAGCCATTTTGACAATATTTATTCTTCCTAGCCAGAGCATGGGATGAATTTCCATTTGTTAGTGTCCTCTTTAATTTCTCTTTGGAAATTTCAGGGGATAGGTCTTTCACTTCCTTCATTAGGTTTATTCCTAGGTATTTTATTCTTTTTGATGCAGGTGTGAATGGAATTGTTTTCCTGATTTGTCTTTCTGTTAGCTCATCGTTAGTGTATAGGAAAGCAACAGATTTCTGTGTACTGATTTTGTATCCTGCAACTTTGCTGAATTCAGATATTAGTTCTAGTAGGTTTGGAGTGGATTCTTTACGTTTTTTTATGTACAATGTCATGTCATCTGCAAATAGTGACAGTTTGACTTCTTTACCAATATGGATGCCTTGTATTTCTTTGTTTTGTCTGATTGAGTGGCTAAGACCTCTAGTACTCTGTTGAATAATAGTGGGGAGAGTGGGCATCCCTGTCTTTTTCCTGATCTTAGATGAAAAGCTTTCAGCTTCTTGCTGTTAAGTGTGATATTGACTGTGGGTTTGTAATTTATGGCCTTTATTATGTTGAGGTACTTGCCCTCTATGTCCATTTTATTAAGAGTTTTGATCATGAATGGATGTTGAATTTTGTCAAATGCTTTTTCAGCATCTATGGAGATGATCATGTGGTTTTTGTTCTTCTTTTGTTGATGTGGTGGATGATGTTGATGGATTTTCGAATGTTGTACCATCCTTGCATCTCTGAGATGAATCCCCCTTGATCATGGTGTATGATCCTCTTGATGTATTTTTGAATTCGGTTTGCTAATATTTTGTTGAATATTTTAGCTTCTATGTTCATCAGGGATATTGGTCTATAATTTTATTTTTTCGTGGGGTCTTTGCCCGGTTTTGGTATTAGAGTGTTGCTGGCTTCATAGAATGAATTTGGAAGTATTCTCTTCTCTTCTATTTTTTGGAAAACTTTAAGGAGAATGGGTATTATTTCTTTTCCGTATGTCTGGTAGAATTCAGAGGTGAATCCATCAGGCCCAGGGGTTTGTTCTTGGGTAGTTGTTTGATTACCGCTTCAATTTCGTTGCTGGTGATTTGTCTGTTTCGTTTTTCTGTTTCTTGCTTGGTCAGTCTTGGAAGGTTGTATTTTTCTAAGAAGTTGTCCATTTTTTTTAGGTTTTCCAGCTTGTTAGCATATAGATTTTCATAATATTCTCTAATAATTCTTTGTATTTCTGTGGGGTGTCGTGATTTTTCCTTTCTCATTTCTGATTCTATTTATGTGTGTAGATTCTCTTTTTCTCTTAATGAATCTGGCTAGGGGTTTATCTATTTTGTTTATTTTTTCAAAGAACCAGCTCTTGGTTTCATTGATTTTTTTCTATTGTTTTATTCTTCTCCATTTTATTTATTTCTTCTCTAATCTTTATTATGTCCTTCCTTCTGGTTACCTTCGGCCTCATTTGTTCTTCTTTTTCCAATTTCAGTAATTGTGACTTTAAATTTTCATTTGAGATTGTTCTTCCTTCTTTAAATAGGCCTGTATTGCTATATACTTTCCTCTTCGAACTGGCTTTGCAGCATCCCACAGAAGTTGCGGCTTTGTGTTTTCTTGTCATTAGTCTCCATATATAGTTTGCTCTCTCTTTTTATTTGTTCTTTTATGCATTGATTATTTAGGAGCATGTTATTAATACTCCATGTATTTGTGAGCCTTTTTGTTTTCTTTCTACAATTTATTTCTATTTTCATACCTTTGTTATCTGAGTAGTTGGTTGTTAGAATTTCAATATTTTTGACTTTACTGAGGTTCTTTTTGTGGCCTAATATGTGGTCTATTCTGGAAAATGTTCCATGTGCACTTTAGAAGAATGTGTATCTTGCTGCTTTTGGATGTAGAGTTCTGTAGATGTCTGTTAGGTCCATCTGTTCTAGTGTGTTGTTCAGTGCCTCTGTGTCTTTACTTATTTTCTGTCTGGTTGATCCGTCCTTTGGAGTGAGTGGTGTGTGGAAGTCTCCTAAAATAAATGCATTGCTTTCTATTTCCTCCTTTAATTCTGTTAGTATTTGTTTCACATATGTTGGTGCTCCTGTGTTGGTTGCATATATATTTATAATGGTTATATCCTCTTGTTGGACTGACCCCTTTATCATTATATAATGTCCTTCTTTATCTTTTGCTACTTTCTTTGTTTTGAAGTCTATTTTGTCTGATACAAATACTACAACACCTGCTTTTTTCTCCCTGTTGTTTGCATGAAATATCTTTTTCCATCCCTTCACTTTTAGTCTATGTATATCTTTGTGTTTGAGGTGAGTCTCTTTCCAGCAGCATATATATGGTCTTGCTTTTTTGTCCATTCTATTACTCTGTGTCTTTTGATTGGTGCATTCAGTCCATTTACATTTAGAGTGATTATCGATTGATATATATATACTTATTCCCATTGCAGGCTTTAGGTTCATGGTTACCAAATGTTCTAGGGTAGCTTCTTTACTATCTAACAATGTAACTTAACTCTCTTGTTAAGCTATTATATACACAATCAGAAGATTCTTTATTTCTCTCCCTTCTTATTCTTCCTCTTCCATTCTTTATATATTAGGTGTTTTGTTCTGTACTCTTTTGTGTTCCTTTGACTGTTGTTGTGGATAGTTGATTTTATTTTTTGCCTTTAGTTAGTATTTGGATGGTCTGCTTTCTTTGCTATAAATTTATTTTCTCTGATGACATCTTTTTAGCCTGAGGAGTGCTTCATCTAGAGCATTCCCTTTAAGATATCCTGTAGAGGTTGTTTGTGGGAGGCAAATTCCCTCAACTTTTGCTTGTCTGGGAATTGTGCAATCCCTCCCTCAAATTTAAATGATGGTTGTTCTGGATACAGTATTCTTGGTTCAAGGCCCTTCTGTTTCATTGCATTAAATATATCATGCCATTCTCTTCTGGCCTTTAAGGTTTTCTGTTGAGAAGTCTGATGATAGTCTGATGGGTTTTCCTTTGTAGGTGATCTTTTTCTCTGTCTGTCTTTAATACACTTTCCTTGTCTTTGATCTTTGCTATTTTAATTATTATATGTGTTGTTGTTGTCCTCCTTGGGTCCCTTGTGGTGGGAGATCTGTGGGCTTCCATCGTGTGAGAAACTGTTTCCTTTCCCACTTTGGGGAAGTTCTCCTCCTCAATTATGTCTTGAAAGACACTTTCTATCCCTTTTTCTCTCTCTTCTTCTTCTGGTACTCCTATAATGAGAAAATTGTTCCGTTTGGATTGGTCACACAGTTCTCTTAATATTCTTTCATTACTAGAGATCCTTTTATCTCTCTCTCCCTGAGCTTCTCTGTACTCCTGTTCTCTGATTTCTATTCCATTAACAGTGTCTTGCCCCTCATCCCGTCTGCTCTTCAACCTGTCAATCCATTGTTTCATTTCCATAATATCTCTCCTGACTTCATCCCTTAGCTCTTGCATATTTCCCTGTAGGTCCATCAGCATGGTTATGACTTTTATTCTGAATTCTTTTTCAGGAAGATTGTTTAAATCAATCCTACCTGGCCCTTCTCTGGGGTTGTCTGGGTGAGTCTTGACTGGACCATATTCATCTGTCTTTTCATGGTGATAGAAGTGGTCTCAGGCAGGTGCCACGTGTGTCAGCTGGGAGAAAAATAGTCCCTTCCTGGTTGTTGTTCTCCTTGCCCTTCTCCGCAGCCTGTGCCTGTTACCTGCACACTGGGAGGCAGTCTCTGGGATAATCCCCTAAACTGCCATGGACGGGGCTGCCCTCAGGCTAGCCTAGAGCACTGTGGGGGTTTGCAGCCACGCCAGGTGCGTTCTGCACCCCTTGGTGCCTTTTGGCCCTTGCTCTGGCTTCTGCAGCCCTTCCTGGTTAGCTGCGCACCCTCCAGGAGGAGATTCTGTGCAGCCCTACCTGGTTAGCTGTGCGCCTTCCAAGAGGAGATTCTGTGCAGCCCTTCCCAGTTAGCTTTGCACCCACTGGGAGGAGATTCTGTGTGGCCCTTTCCAGTTAGCTGCATGCCCACCAGGTGGAGATTCTGTGTTTGTGTTGTTGTTGTGGGTGGGGCCACTCTCCTGCTGTTCTGCAGCTGTGGCAGATATGCCGCAGCACCGGCTGGGGGAATGAATGTCAGGCTGTTTATACCCGTGAATGGCTTTTGGGCTGCTTTATCTGGCATCCGGTTAGGGGGCCTGAAGTTCATCAAGATTCCCAGCCTGCTGGGCTGAGTGTGCTGGGACGATTTTGTTCCACTGTTGGGCCCTTGCCTCTTTAAGACTTTTAAGAAAGCACCCAATTTTCTTTTGTCTCATGGGAGCCAGCTCTGGGGACCTGCTCACAGTCTCTGTCTCGGATCCTGCCCTTCCATTTCTCTAATCTCTAGTACACCATGTGATGTGTGTCTGTGCCTCTGGTGCAGATCACCAGGGCTGGTTATTTAGCAGTCCTCTGTTTCCACTCCCTCCCCACTCTGATTCTTTTCCTCCCGCCAGTACGCTGGAGTGGTGGAGTCCTTGGGTCCCACTGGGTCGTGGCTTTGTATCTTACCTGCTTTGTGAGGAGCTGAGTTCTCGCAGATGTAGCTCTAGCCTGGCTGTTGTACTCTATCTTCTGGTCTCTCTTTTAGGAATAGTTGTGTTTGTTGTATTTTCACAAATATACATGGTTTTGGGAGGAGATTTCCGCCGCTCTGCTCACGTCACCGTCTTCCTCTGATCCTCCCTTCTTAAAGTTTTTAAAAAGTAGAAGAGGAAGGAATACTCCCAAACTCATTCTACGAGACCAACGTCACTCTAATACCAAAACCAGGCAAAGACCACGCCAAAAAAGAAAATTATAGACCAAAAGCTATGAACATAGATGCAAAAATACTCAACAAAATATTAGTAAGCCAAATTCAAAAATACATCAAAAAGATCATCCATCATGATCATTTGGAACTCATCCCAAGGACGCAAGGATGGTACAACATTTGAAAATCCATCATGATCTGTTGTGCCCAAGTCACGAGTCCCCGAGAGACCACCAAGGAGCCGATTCCGATGCAGACACAAAAGGGTCATTTATTCACACTCGAGCTAGGGCTCTCACTTTGGAACCACTGCGTCGGTGACAGGTGTGAGCCCTAGCTCGAGCGTGAATAAATGACCCTTTTGTGTCTGCATCGGAATCGGCTCCTTGGTGGTCTCTCGGGGACTCGTGACTTGGGCACAACATTTGGGGGCTCCTCTGGGATCCCCAAGACCCCCAGGACTCCCGACCTGAAGGGTCTGAACTGGCCAGTAAGAACTTTGTGCTTGTGAGTGATGCAAACTTTATATCTGTTGTTCGTGTTGTGTGTTGTGCTACGCTCTTTCACTTTCTGAAGGTCAAGCCTGAAGCTGGATCAGAACGCCCCATTAGTAGGGCCGACAGGTCCATTAGTAGGGCTGATGGGTCCATTTGAAGAGGACGCAGTGCCCCTAATCTGTTTAGAACCTTTGGGTCCTAATTTAAGGGAATGAGGCGGGTCACCCCCACCGTCATCCCACTTCCGAATCTGCTTCAGAACAACCAGAGGCATTTTTTGTCTTGCTCTTTGTTTGTCTGCATTATTCAGTGGGCTGTCAGTAGCTTTTTATTTTGAGAAAATGAGTCAGACTCCTTCTACTCCGTTATCTCTCATGACAGACCATTTTAAAGAAGTTAAGAGAAGGGCAAACAACCTCAGTGTAGAAATCCGGGAAGACACAACCATCCCCCACCAGGGGAAGCAGAAGCTGCTCCGAGAGCGGAGGGCAGAGGCCCTCCAGTAGGAGGCCCGTCCTATATCAGACAAAGAGCTCAGAGAGAGCAGTCTGCCTCCGCCGCTTGCCTCTGTGAGCCACGGGTGCCCCAGACACGGGGCGGGGGGGGGGAATCAGCCCATCACTACTGGCCTTTCACCACTAGTGACCTCTACAATTGGATATCAGTAACTCAAATCTTTGTAAATCTTTCAAGAAGAAAAATGCTTAAGCTTAACTCTGTAATGTTCAGTAAAAGTTTCATGAGTAATCTAGCACAGTTCTGAGTAAACTAAGTATAGCAAGTGAACATCTTAATAATTGTGTGTTATAGGGTGTTACAGTGTGTATATCTGCAAACAGCCTGAGAATTTTTGTAGTAACCAAAATTCTTAGAGTTTTGCTAAGTTATATGAAGATGTTTTGTGCTCAGTAAAAAATTGTGCTGTAAGGCACATTTCCAGAAATGATAAAAAGTGTTCATAAATGTATCAATCTGAAGAATGCTGGTGTTACAGTTTACAATAGCCTATTTTTCAGTGTTCATTGAAAGTTAAAGTACCTAATGTTTTAAGTTCTAATTAAAACTACTTAATATAATAAAAAAGACATCTCTGCTTGCTAGAAAAGATGTGTGTTTAATAAGAAAAAGTATAAGAAATGGACATTCATTTTGTTGAGGGTAAAAGAAGGTAACTTCTAAAGTACAGCTGTTTATTTAAAGAAAGAAAACTCTGAATGTGAAAAGAAAATTCTAGAATGTTTGTGGAAAATTTGACATGGTTGTGCTATGTGAAATTAAAGCAAATGAGTCTCAATATCAAGTACAGCAAAATTAGAATTTTGTTCTCAGTTAAAAGGACAAAGTTTTCTTAAACTGACTAGTCTGCTCTTAATGTTAAGATATTGCAAAGATCTAATTGTTTTTATCAAAGCAGTTTCTCATGCTTAAAGTCTCAGTGAGTTCTCTGAGTATTTAAGAAAATGAAATCTTCACATTAAAAGACTGTAAGATAAGTGTTGTTAACAACTGAGTAACCTGTATTTGCATTTAAGTTTTTTTATTGTCATTCTAGTTAAATACCTATAATTCTATTTAAGCAAGTGCCAAAGATACTTTCTTCTGACAACTTGCCAAAATCAAATTCAAAAAGGTACTTTTATCCCTAGTTAACTCTGATATTTTCCAGAGGGTCCCTAGAACATGTCAGAAGAATTTTTTCTCATTAGAGAAAGTATTTGGCTAATTTAGCTTATTTATATGATATACAATTACCTGGAAAACACTGCCAAAGAGAATGATGCTAAACTTTGTTGCTGAATGTTTTGTGTTGCAAAAATATCCAAATTTCCTTATGTCAACTGTCTTGTAGTAAGCTCTCATCAGATCTTTAGCCACTCTCATTTATAAGTCTTTTGTCATTTATAGTCACTGTTTTGTTGCTCCTGAACTAGTAAAGAGCTGGATTTCAACAGAACAGAAGCCACGAAACTGCAAATGGTGATAGCAATAAAACCCAGAATAGATGTGTCCATCTTCCGAGGCCCTTTTGACTGACCATTGATAGAGACGTAGCTGCACCCCTTACTGTGCCCTCTCTCAGCATGAAGGAGCTAGAGCAATCGTTGCCCCATTTCCCTAGCAGCAGCTAGAGTTACCATCTGTAGAAGGGGGAATGAGACAGAGACTGTGGGTGTAGTCAGGGTAGGGGGTGGGCCTCTGGAAGAAGCAAGGCAGAATGTTTGCAGTCGGAGCAATGTAACTACATGCAAAGAAACCCCCTGCCAAAACTGTGTTAAACATTAAGCTCTAGAGTCTTTCTTCAGTGAGATCAGTTGAAGCTCAAAGGGCCAAAGGCGGCTTAGCCTGGAATGTTTGAGTGTTCCGCAGATAGGGAAGGGTGTCTCAGCATGGCCCATAACTTCGCTGTGGGCAGTCCTAGCAGGCAGACGGTGGTCCGGCCCACCTTGAAGGCAAGGCAGGTGGTACAGGTCCACACCCTAAGCCTCCTATATGTAGCATGAGATACATGCTTCCTGCTCTAATAGATTTTCCTGGAAATAGTCATGAAAAACTTCTCCAAGCTCTGCCGTCTGATTGTGACAACAACTTGAAGCTTTTGGATCCCACCTCTAGTGCAGTTGCAGCAGCATTCATCCTGCTAGTTCCTGGACTTGTCATTAGAATGCAAAAGGAAATATCTAAGCAGGTCTGTGCGTACAGTGAGACAACGAATTTAACTGCTTCTGTATTATCTGAACTCAGTCAAAAGCTAAAAAAAGTACGAATTGTAGTTCTTCAGAATTGTGCTACCATAAATTATCTGCTGTTAGAAGAACATATGAGATGTGAACAGTTTCCAAGAATGTGTTGTAATTTGTCTGATTTTTCTGCTTTTGCTATGTATTTATATTCCTATTCTCCTAGCGTGTGTACGGAGTGCAGTTGCTAATCTTTTAAAGCCAATACATACTTCAGCTACTTTTCAAAAATTAACTTCAAGAAATAAATGAATCATATGCTGATTCCCCACCTGCATTTGCTGCAAGAATATAATCATGTATATTATGATTTTATCCAGAATTATAGCTGTTAGCTGTACTCTCTTTTATATTTTATCTCCCTATTTAGTCCCAAGAGATGGCTGGTTAGCCAAAGATGAATAAGATTCCTCACAGGTCGAACCCAGCTAAACATCTCTGTCATTTAAAAACTTTGGGCCCATGATTGGACCCAATGTACAAGAGAAAGAGGGAATGTGAGAGCAAGAGAAACTCCATTTTTTAAAAAAAGGCCATCTTAAGAAAGAAGCCTCAACCCCGACCTAGTTCTAAGAAAACTTTGTTCCAGTTACTGGAAAAACCACCTATTGTTCCAGTGACCCTCACCCCAGATAGTTCCCTAGCAATGACCTCAAGGTCCAGACACTTAAGGTCCAGGCTCTCCTGTCCCTTAAAGATAACATACCTTACATGTTACATCAGCCGGCAGCTTAGCACCAGCCGGACTCAACTAATAAAGAATGTACAAGCCACACTTACTTTAAATCATCCAATCAGCAGAGGCCAGGTGCAAGTTCCTTTCTTCTTGAACCTTGTAATGCATAAAAACTTTGTCTGCCCTGGGCTCGGGGCTCACATTCCTGACCCACTGCGTCGGTGAAAGTTGTGAGTCCGAACTCAAGCTTGAAATAAATGACCCTTTTGTGTTTGCATTGGAATTGGCTCTTTGGTGGTCTCTTGGGGACTCACGACTTGGGCACAACACATGCACTACATCAACAAAAAGAAGGACAAAAGCCACATGATCATCTCCATAGATGCTGAAAAAGCATTCAACAAAATCCAACATCCATTCATGATAAAAACTCTCAACAAAATGGGTATAGAGGGCAAGTACCTCAACATAATAAAGGCCATATATGACAAACCCACAGACAACATAATACTTAACAGCGAGAAGCTGAAAGCTTTTCCTTTAAGATTGGGAACAAGACAAGGATGCCCCCTTTCCCCACTTTTATTCTACATACTTCTGGAGGTCCTAACAATGGCAGTCAGACAACACAAAGAAATAAAAAGCATCCATATTGGCAAGGAAGAAGTCAAACTGTCCATTTGCAGATGACATGATAGTGTACATAAAAAACCCTAACGAATCCACTGCAGAACTGCTAGATCTAATATCTGAATTCAGCAAATTGCATGATACAAAATTAATACTCAGAAATCTGTTGCATTCCTATATACTAATAGTGAATGAGTAGAAAGAGAAATCAGGAAAACAATTCCATTCACAATCGCATCAAAAAGAATAAAATACCTAGGAATAAACCTGTCCAAGGAAGTGAAAGACCTAAACCCTGAAAACTACAAGACACTCTTAAGAGAAATTAAAGAGGACACTAGTAAGTAGAAATTCATTCCATGCTCTGGGCTAGGAAGAATTAATATTGTCAAAATGGCCACCCTGCCTAAAGCAATCTAAAGATTCAATGCAATCCCTATCAAAATACCAACAGCATTCTTCAACCAACTAGAGAAAATCATTCTAAAATTCATATGGAACAACAAAAGACCCCGAATAACCAAAGCAATCCTGAGAAGGAAGAATAAAGCAGGGGGAATTACACTCCCGGACTTCAAGCTCTACTACAAAGCCACAGTAATCAAGACAATTTGGTACGGGCACAAGAACAGACCCATAGACCAGTGGAACAGAATAGAGAGCCCAGATATAAACCCAAGCATATATGGTCAATTAGTATATGATCAAGGAGCTGTGAATATACAATGGGGAAATGACAGCCTCTTCGGCAGCTGGTGTTGGCAAAACTGGACTGCTACATGTAAGAGAATGAAACTGGATTACTGTCTAAACCCATACACAAAAGTAAACTCAAAATGGATCAAAGACCTGAATGTAAGACATGAAACCATAAAACTCTTAGAAAAAACATAGGCAAAAATTCTTGGACATAAACATGAGTGACTTCTTCATGAACATATCTCCCAGGCAAGAAAAACAATAGCAAAAATGAACAAGTGGGACTATATCAAGCTGAAAAGCTTTTGTACAGCAAAGGACACCATCAGTAGAACAAAAAGACATCCTCCAGTATGGGAGAATATATTCATAAATGATATATCTGATAAGGGGTTGACATCCAAAAATATATAAAGAACTCACGGACCTCAACAAACAAAAAGCAAATAATCCAATTAAAAATAGGCAGAGTAGCTGAACAGACACTTCTCCAAAGAAGAAATTCAGATGGCCAACAGGCACATGAAAAGATGCTCCACATCGCTAATCATCAGAGAAATGCACATTTAAACCACCATGAGATATCACGTCACACCAGTAAGGATGGCCACCATCCAAAAGACAAACAACAACAAATGTTGGCAAGGATGTGGAGAAAGGGGAACCCTCCTACACTGCTGGTGGGAATGCAAATTAGTTCAACCATTGTGGAAAGCAGTATGGAGGTTCCTCAAAAAATTCAAAATAGAAATACCATTTGACCCAGGAATCCCACTCCTAGGAATTTACCCTAAGAATGCAGCAGCCCAGTTTGAAAAAGACGTATGCACCCCTATGTTTATTGCAGCACTATTTACAATAGCCAAGAAATGGAAGCAACCTAAGTGTCCATCAGTAGATGAATGGCCAAAGAAGATGTGGTACATATACACAATGGAATATTATTCAGCTATAAGAAGAGAACAAATCTTACCATTTGCAACAACATGGATGGAGCTAGAGGGTATTGTGCTCAGTGAAATAAGCCTGGCGGAGAAAGACAAGTATCAGATGATTTCACTCATCTGTGGAGTATAAGAACAAAGGAAAAACTGAAGGAACAAAACAGCAGCAGACTCACAGAACCCAAGAATGGCCTAACAGTTACCAAAGGGAAAGGGATTGGGGAAGTTGGGTGGGAAGGGAGGGATAAGGGTAGAAAAGGGGCATTATCATTTGCACACATAATGCAGTGGTGGGGGACACTTGAAAGGCAATATTTATAGAGAAGACAAGTAATGATTATATAGCTTCTTACTACACTGATGGACAGTAACTGTAGTGGGGTATGTGGGGGGGACTTGATAATAGGGGATCTAGTAACCATAATGTTGTTAAAGTGATTGTACATTATCAATACCAAAATAAGAAAATAAATAATAATAAAGAAAGAAGCTAAGGGAACTCCAGAAGTGCAGTGGTTACATTGCTGTGTACTAACATATACAAATCATTATTTCTAGAAAAAAAATTTTCCGTGTCAAATAATCCAAAAATGTTTATCTGGGACCATTGAAGCCAAAGCAGGATTGTGGTAAAATTAGAAGAGACTTCACTTGCCTTTCGATACTGAACTGTGTGGATTACAAAAGCTAAGGGAGGTATTTATTGGTTGATTTGTTTTAGGAATGAATAAAGTTTAAATTCTGCAGTAGAACTTTTACAAATGAAGGATTTCGTAGGTCCATGCCAGTGTTTCTCAAGTAATATGCATATGGAGCATGTCAGCTGCATACATTTTACTGCTAAAATGGAAAAATATCCTTTTCCAGAAAAAGTGATCAAATTTTAAGTCTATAGAAAGTTCACTTTTTTCTGTTTTCTATGATTTTTTCTTAAACCATTAGTGTCTGTCATTATATAATCAACACTATACTCAAGTATAAAGTGATATCTGATTCAGTACAAAATTACATGATTAACTAGAAATTTTAAAAATATAATCTTTTATGTTCTTTTGCAAGAAATACTATGACTTGGGGGCGCTCTCCCACCTGTACATGATTCCAGGGATATGGAGGAAGATTTTGTAGCCTTTGACATTTTTGCCTAGAGTGAATTTGCCTATGTTCAGCTTAGGAAAATAGAAGCTACATTGTGGGACATTTTATGTCCCTAAACAAAAAATATGGCTTTTTTTGTTCTGCAAGGTTTATAAGGAATTTTCTTTGCTTTCTTCCTAATAAATAGCTCACACTGTCCCTTTGTGTAAAATCTGAAGGAAGAGGGTGCCTCCTAGGTAAGCCTGAAGGTGTGATCACTGAGGCAAGCCTGGCGTCTCCAATGCATTGAATAGGATAGCCTTGTCATGCCTTCTGATTAAACCAAGATCGAATTTCTTCAAGAGCCCACCCGCTTCCTAGGAAGAAAGGCAGAAGCTGACTATTTATCTATTCTGCAGGTTCTAATCATCTCCATAGAGCAGGTTGAATATATTTCTACTACCATCGCCCACCCCCGGTTATCTCATTGACTCGTGAGGCCTCCAAGGCATAAAAGAAGGTAGAGAAATGTGAGTTGACCTTGTACATCTTCACTCAGAGTGACATCAGAGAAGTCGAGTTGGTCAAAATCGGGAACCACTGATGCCCCCATGGTTCAGATCCCTCTCCAGCTCCTGAATGACAGTGTGCCCTTGGGCAGGTTGCTAGTTTCACTAAGTTAAAATGGTTCGCTCCCTGTCTCCCTTCTCCATGGTTCTTTTTTCTGGTGTTTTCAAGACTGGCTCTGACTCATATGTTGTTTCTTCAGAGAAGTTGTAAAATTCAGTTTAAATTCAGCAACAAAGTTCTGGAGGTCATGATGGCTGCGACAGATCAATTTGCATATTCTTTACTGAATCATTATATGTTATTTACAATTGCTACTCATTTGCCTAGTGTGTAACTTCTCCCTGGCCCCCTGCCTTTATTTCCACCTAATGCAATTTGGGTGTCCTGGGTAGGCAGGGCCAGCACTAGGTAGAAAAGATTTGCCTGCTATGTAATTCCAGACAATTTTTGCCCCTACAAGTATAAATGGCACTTGTGGCTGGGCAAGGCAGGCAGCCCAGAGTGGCCCCTAACCGTATATGACATTGCCCTGTTGTTCCTATGAAGTCAATTTTTATTTCATATTGAGACTATTTCCAATTAATTGTGCTAGTTAGTGTGTAAGAGACATTTATATGTTATATTAGTAGTGAAGATATATTGTCTTTGTACTTCCATTATCTTTTGACCATGTAATTCAGTTGGAAGAAAGAAATTAGGTTTGCTCAGAATGATTTATTCTTCACAAATATGTTCTGCTTGTTGTTTCTCATTCTATTTTGTTTTCTGAGGGACAGAATCATGACACTTATTTTTTAAAAAAGCAGTATGAGAGACATATTTTCATAAAGTCCTCAGTGACATCATGACTGAATTTAGATTGGAACTGCTTCCTGAATATTAGGAAAACACTACTTTTTCCTCCGTGCTGGATTTTTCTGTCTGGGAGACTGTATAGTAGAGTGGAGACCCTATGAAGTTTTACAATCCTGGGTTTAAATAATAACTCTGTTACTTTGTTGCTTTGTGAATTTGGCAAGTGGCTTAATATGTCACAGGCTCAGTTTGTCAGTCGGTAAAATGGAATTATTAATAGCTACCTTACAGAGTGCTGTGAGCATTACATAATACAGCATCTATAACAGGCCAGGCATGGTGCCTGGTAGATTGTTGATATTAATTTTCTGTCCTCTGTGACTTCATCCTCGTAAATCTTTCCAAAGAAGTGTCCCTATTTGGGCAATCTGTGGTCAAGTCTGAGAGTATAATAATCTATGCCATGTCATTTGTCACATGATTATGTCTTATTTCAGTGGTCACAATCTGGCACAGTCCTGAACTTATTACAAATATCATAAAATTTTTTTTTTATGTAACTCTATTTTCTCAACATGAGTAATCTTAGAGAGGCTAAAGAGAAAAAAATAGTTCAGTGGTGCTGGTGATTAAAGTTACCGTCACGTGTATTGGCAAGCTGTGAACAAAGAATACACTGGTGCCTGAGCTGTCTGCCCAGAGTCTAGCCGGAGAGCAGCAACTTCCAGAGAGCTAGCACTCATATACAGGCCGCATCACATCTACAGCACAGACATACCAACTGTGGGACCTTGGACATGTCACTTTTGAGCCTAGCTTGTTCTACACAGTGAAGGTTTGGGGTTGGTGGCCCATGGAAGATTCTTACATCTAACAGTATCCTGGGGCTTGGGGAAAGTTAATTTGTATCCCTTGCATTATACCATTTTTAAAAGCATGCTTATTTGATCTTCCTGGGTTTACATATTCAAAATGAATGGGTGCTTAGTATAAAAATAAATCTCCTTCTATATAAACATTGAAGGCTGATACAGGTTTGAATTCGTTTAAATGAGAGAGAATGCTTAACTATTTGGATTTTATTTCCAAATTGTTTAGATTCTTTGACCTTTGAATTAAACTGTAATTTCCCTAAGAAATCATTTGGTTTTTAAAGTCCCATCACTACTATCCTTGTAGGGAAAAATAATTCCCTTTAGAAGTTTACTGCTACTGAACACAGTATGAATTATCTAATATTTACAGTGTGCAAAGTACTCAGCTGAGCACTGCAGAAAGTAAGAATAAACAAAACTGCCTTAAAGTAGAAAATTACACAAGAGACATTCTAAAATGAGGTAATGTCATCCATTTAGGGTATTGAATTACAGCATCGGATACATTTGAGGAGGCTTTTTAGAAAGTCACTTGTATACCTATACACATACCTATATCTTTAATCTTCCTGTTTAATACATATACAGTATATATGTATTCTTTCATTATTTAGTATATGTATTGTTATATGTTATATGAATCTTAAGTACTGCATATATATTATACATATATTATATATATATATACACACCAACATATTACATACAATTTTGAGTTGGTACAGTAATATAAACTGTGCAAACTGCAATTATTTAAAAGGTACAATTTGATAAATTTTAACCTAATGTTTACATTCATGAAACCATCACCAAAATCAGGATAATAAATACATCCATCACTGCCAAAGGATCCCTTGATATCCTTTGTAATCCCTCCTTGGCACCTCTCCCTATCCCATCCCATCCTATTCAAGTAAGGCTTAAAGTTAGATAGCATTTGTTCTCCAACTTTGTTCTTCTCCATCAATATCGTGTTGGTTATTTTGGGTCTTTGTCTCCACACAAACTTTAAAAGCAGTTTGTAGATATCCACAAAATAACTTGCTGGGATTTGTAAATATCCACAAAATAACTTGCTGAGATTTTGATTGGATTGCCTTGGATAGATTAAGTTGGGAAGGACTGACTTTTTGAAAATACTGAGTCTTCCTGTCCACGAAACTTGCAGTATCTCTCTATTTATTTAGTTCTTTGATTTCTTTCATCAGTTTTGTAGTTTTCCTCATTATGTGTTTTGTAGTTTTCAGTGAATACATCTGGCACTCTCTTTGTAGATTAACCACCAAGTACTATATATTTTTTGTTATTTTATTGATGCTATTATAAATGATATTGTATCCTAATTTCAATTTCTGATTGTTTGTTGTTAGCTCATAATGATAGTTTCTTTTTTGCTTGATCTTTTCTCCTGCAACTTTGCCCACCTTCCTTATTAATTTTAGTAGTTTTTTTTCATAGAATCCACTGGATTTTCAACTTAGATGACCATGTCATCTGTGAATTGAAATCATTTATCTCTTTCTTCCAATCAGGTTGCAATTTTTTATCATTATTGTATTGATTAGACCCGCTTGAACCATTGCAATATTGAACTGAAGTAGTAAGACATAATGTCCTACTAATGCCAATGTCTTGTTCCTGACCTTATAGTGAAAAGAGCTTTTCACCATTAAATGTGATGTTTGTTATAGGCTTGTTATAGATGTTCTTTATCCAGTTGAGTGGATTACCTTCAATTCCTAGTTTTCTCAGAGTTTTTATCGTATATGTATGTATGATGTTGTTAAATTCTTCTTCTGTATTTGATATTGAGATTATCATATTTTTTCTGTTCTATTTTTTTATGATGATAAATATGCTTATTGAGTTTTAAGTGTTAAACAAACCTCAGATACAGGTTATTTAATAATATAAATAGGTTAATTCATCAAGAAGACATAAACATCCTAAACATCTTACTCCTAATAATTGAGCTTGAAATACATGAAGAAAAACTGATTCAACTATAAAAACAAACAGGCACATCCACTATTATAGTCAGAGGTTTCAATTGCTAATAGAACATGTAGACAGAAAATTAAATCTGATAATGCAGAATATTTAACCAACATTATTAACCAATTTGACCCAATTGACATGTACTGAAGACCCCACCCAACAATCGAATATATATTTCATTTACATGCACATGGGGATCTAATAAAATAGATCATATTTATGGCCAGAAAACAATTAGCAATACATTTGAAAGGATTCAAGTCATACAAAAACCTTTAATCCAAGCACAAAGGAGTTAGAGATTAAAAAAACAGAAAGTTCTTTAGGAACTCCCCAAATATTAGAAACTAAATGATATACTTTAAAATAACCCTGGCAATAAGCTTTGCTATGAAATCTGCTTGGTCTGATATTAAATAACTACTTCAGCTTTCTATTTTTAAATGTTAAAATTGTATATCTTTACATATGTTTTTTAAAAAATATTTTACTTTCAACATATTCATGTCTTTGTACTTAAAATGTGTTCCTTCTAAGTGGTTCACATACCTGTTTTTTTTCCTTTGTTTTGGGGGTGGGGGTGAAGGTTGCTTTATCAAGACAATCTCAGGCTTTTAATTGGTATAGTTAGATCATCTTAATTTACTGTGATTCATTTTGTTCTGCATTTATTCCATCTGTTCTTTGTCCAATTTTTTTGTTTTTTTATGTATTGTTTTGGATTCACTGAGTGTTTTTAATAATTCAGTTTTATCTTTCTTGTTAATTTGTTAGCCCTAACTCCTTGTTTTGTTATTTTAGTGGTTATTTAGGACTTATGGTATACATCATTCCCTTTCCACAATCTCCTTTGATTTCACACCACTGAACATATCATGTGAGAGTCCTACATGGGTGTTTCCTTTCTCCCCATGTCCAGCCTTCAGCTGCTGCTGTGTTATACATTTTAGTTTTTACATATGTTACAAGCACCACACTGCACCGTTAATATTTTTGTTCACATTGTCAAGTTATCCTTTAAAGAGTTTGAAATAATATGAAAAGATCTTATATACTTAGCCAGCCACAGTGAGTGACCTGCAGTGATTGCTATTCTTTTGTATAAGTTCATGTTTCCATTTGGTATCATTTTCCTTCTCCCTGAAGGACTCTGTTAACATTTATTGTACTGTGGGTCTGCTGGTGATAAATTATTTCAGCTTTTGTGTCTCTGAGAAGTATTTATTTCACCTTCTTATGAAAGCTTTATTTACTATGTATAGACTTGCCTACCTGGGAATATTATATTAGATACTAGATATTATCATTTACCTTATTTGATGTTGGGTACTTTTGTATTCCTGTTAATATTTTTGAGGGTTTTCTTCTGGGGCACAGTTAAGTTACATGGAAAATATGTTCCTTTTGTATATTGGTTTTACGTTTTGCTTTGTGGACCAAAACAGCATTTAATCTAAGGCTAATTTTTCTCCACAACTGACATGAGACCCTCCTGAACACTCTTATGAATATCCTGTCATTATATATTTTCCAGACTGAATGGTGGGAAGAGGCACTATTTCTGGCACGGCTTGAGCACTTGCTGGGTTTTGTTCCCTCTTACCTTTTTTGGGTAAACCTTTCTCCATTTTCAGGTAGTTTTTTCACATGCATTCACTGATAAATACTCAAGGGGGTCTCAGAAAAATCTCTGCAATTCTCTCTGTGTCTTCTTTTCTGTGGGAAACCCTTGGGCTCCCAGACTCCTAGCTGATCCTGTCAATTGAGGAAATCCACAGGGCTCCAACTGTGTCCCCACTCCCCACACCTCAACCTACTAGTTCTCTGAAGGGAGTAGCTGGAGCAATTACAGGATTCATCTTACATTATTTCCCACTTATAGGGTTCACTGTCCTTCCTTACCTCTTGTCCAACATCCTGAAAGCAATGGCATCATACAGTTTGTGTTTTAGTTCACTCAGGAGGAATACTAAATCTCTATTTCACCATTCTGGCTAGAAGAAAAAGTCAACATTTTAATGTTACTTATAAATAGAAGCCCTATTTTGTAGAACTGCCATCACTCAAGTATTTTTTAATACTTTATTTTGGTATCATTATTCCACAATTACATGTGCAATATTATGGTTATTAAACTACCCCCTTCATCAGGTCCCCCCCACCAACCCCATTACAGTCACTGTCTTTCAGCGTAGTGAGATGCTATAGAATCATTACTTGTCTTCTCTGAGTTGTACAGCTCTCCCCATGCCCCCCAACATTACATCTGCTAACTGTAATGCCCCTTTTTCCCTCTTAACCTCCCTTCCCACCCATCTTCCCCATTCTCTTTCCCTTTGGTAACTATTAGTCCATTCTTGGGTTCTGTGAGTCTGGTGCTGTTTTGTTCCTTCAGTTTTTTTCTTTGTTCTTATACTCCACATATGAGTGAAATCATTTGATACTTGTCATCTTTGGCTTGGCTTATTTCACTGAGCATAATACCCTCTAGCTCCATCCATGTTGTTGCAAATGGTAGGATTTGTTTTCTGCTTAGGGCTGTATAATATTCCATTGTGTATATGTACCACCTCTTCTTTATCCATTCATCTACTGATGGACACTTAGGTTGCTTCCATTTCTTGGCTATTGTAAATAGTACTGCAATAAACATACGGATGCGTATGTCTTTTTCAAACTGGGCTGCTGCAGTCTTAGGGTAAATTCCTAGGAGTGGAATTCCTGGGTCAAATGGTATTTCTATTTTGAGTTTTTTGAGGAACCTCCATACTGTTTTCCACAATGGTTGAACTAATTTGCATTCCCACCAGCAGTATAGGAGGGTACCACTTTCTCCACATCCTTGCCAATATTTGTTGTTGTTTGTGTTTTGGATGTTGGCCATTCTCACTGGTGTGAGGTGATCTCTGATTGTGGTTTTAATTTGCATTTCTCTGATGATTAGCGATGTGGAGCATCTTTTCATGTGCCTGTTGGCCATCTGAATTTTTCTTTAGAGGAGTGTCTATTAATGTCCTCTGCCCATTTCTTAATTGGATAATTTGCTTTTCGTGTGTTAAGGTGCATGAGTTCTTTATATATTTTGGATGTCAACCCCTTATCAGATATGTCATTTATGAATATATTCTCCCATACTGATGGTGTCCTTTGCTGTACAAAAGCTTTTCAGCTTGATATGGTCCGACTTGTTCATTTTTGCTTTTGTTTCCTTGACCGGGGAGATATGTTCATGAAGAAGTCGCTCATGTTTATGTCCAAGAGATTTTTGCCTATTTTTTTTTATTGTCATTAATTTACAATTACATGTTCAATATTATGATTATTAAACTACCCCTTCATCAGGTCCCCCCACCAACCCCATTACAGTCACTGTCCATCAGCGTAGTGAGATGCTATAGAATCACTACTTGTCTTCTCTGAGTTGTACTGCCCTCCCCGTGCCCCACCAACGTTAATATCTGCTAATCATAATGCCCCTTTTTCCCTCTTATCCCTCCCTTCCCACCCATTTTCACCAGTCCCTTTCCCTTTGGTAACTATTAGTCCGTTCTTGGGTTCTGTGAGTCTGCTGCTGTTTGGTTCCTTCAGTATTTTTTTCTTTGTTCTTATACTCCACATATGAGTGAAATCATTTGATACTTGTCTTTTTCAGCTTGGCTTATGTCACTGAGCATAATACCCTCTAGCTCCATCCATGTTGTTGCAAATGGTAGGATTTGTTTTCTTCTTATGGCTGAATAATATTCCATTGTGTATATGTACCACCTCTTCTTTATCCATTCATCTACTGATGGACACTTAGGTTGCTTCCATTTCTTGGCTATTGTAAATAGTGCTGCAATAAACATAGGGGTGCATCTGTCCTTTTCAAATTGGGCTGCTGCATTCTTAGGGTAAATTCCTAGGAGTGGAAATCCTGGGTCAAATGGTATTTCTATTTTGAGTTTTTTGAGGAACCTCCATACTGCTTTACACAATGGATGAACTAATTTGCAGTCCCACCAGCAGTGTAGGAGGGTTCCCTTTTCTCCACATCCTCGCCAACATTTGTTGTTGTTTGTGTTTTGCATGTTGGCCATCCTCACTGGTGTGAGGTGATATCTCATTGTGGTTTTGATCTGCATTTCTCTGATGATTAGCAATGTGGAGCATGTTTTCATGTGCCTGTTGGCCATCTGAATTTCTTCTTGGAGAAGTGTCTATTCATGTCCTCTGCCCATTTCTTAATTGGATTATTTGCTTTTTGTTTGTTGAGGTGCGTGAGTTCTTTATATATTTTGGATGTCAACCCTTTATCAGATACGTTTTTTATGAATATATTCTCCCATACTGTAGGATGTCTTTTTGTTCTACTGATGGTGTCCTTTGCTGTACAGAAGCTTTTCAGCTTGATATAGTCCCACTTGTTCATTTTTGCTTTTGTTTCCCTTGCCGGGGAGATATGTTCATGAAGAAGTTGCTCATGTTTATGTCCAAGAGATTTTTGCCTATGTTTTTTTCTAAGAGTTTTATGGTTTCATGACTTACATTCAGGTCTTTGATCCACCTTGAGTTTACCTTTGTGTATGGGGCTAGACAGTAGTCCAGTTTCATTCTCTTACATGTAGCTGTCCAGTTTTTCCAACACCATCTGCTGAAGAGGCTGTCATCTCCCCATTGTATATCCAAGGCTCCTTTATCAAATATTAATTGACTGTATATGTTTGGGTTAATGTTTGGATTTTCTATTCTGTTCCACTGGTCTGTGGGTCTGTTCTTGTGCCAATACCAAATTGTCTCGATTACTGTGTCTTTGTAGTAGAGCTTGAAGTCAGGGAGTGTAATTACCCCTGTTTTATTCCTCCTTCTCAGGATTGCTTTGGCTATTCGGGGTCTTTTGTGGTTCCGTATGAATTTTGGAATAATTTGTTCCATTTCATTGAAGAAAGCTGTTGGTAGTTTGATAGGGATTGCGTTGAATCTGTAGATTGCTTTAGGTAGTATAGCCATTTTGACAATATTTATTCTTCCTAGCCAAGAACATGGGATGCATTTTCATTTATTAGTGTCCTGTTTAATTTCTCTTTGAAGTGTCATGTAGTTTTCAGAGTACAGGTCCTTTACTTCCTTCGTTAGGTTTATTCCTAGGTATTTTATTCTTTTTGATGCAACTGTGAATGGAATTGTTTTTCTGATTTCTCTTTCTGTTAGTTCATCTTTAGTGTATAGGAAAGCAACAGATTTCTGTGTGTTAATTTTGTGTCCTGCAACTTTCCTGAATTCAGATATTAGTTCTAGTAGTTTGGGAGTGGGGTCTTTAGGGTTTTTTCTTTTTTTCTTTTTCTTTTATTTTCTTCATCCTTTCTAATCTCAGCAGTGTAAGCAACCTACATTTGGATTCAGTTTAGTTTCAGTAAAATAAGGCCTTGTGGGATGCCCCATTCAAGTAATCATGCAACCATCTCCAATGTGATATGGAAAACATAGTAAACATTGCAGTAGAAAGCTGTCCTTTCTGTATGCACTCTAACTCCCAGAGATAAGTGTTCTGCCAATAGATCTTAGCACCAGCATTAGGAGAAGCTGCAGGAGAAGATCCTTTCTTTTTTTTTAATAATTTTTTTTGGATCATTAATCTACAATTACATGTGCAATATTATGATTATTAAACTACCACCTTCATCAGATCCCCCCCACCAACCCCATTACAGTCACTGTCCATCAGCATAGTGAGATGCTATAGAATCACTACTTGTCTTCTCTGAGTTGTACAGCCCTCCCCATGTGCCCCCAACATTACATCTGCTAATCATAATGCCCCCTTTTCCCTCTTATCCCTCCTCCCACCCATCTTCCCCAGTCCCTTTCCCTTTGGTAACTATTAGTCTGTTCTTGGGTTCTGTGAGTCTGCAGCTGTTTTGTTCCTTCAGTTTTTTTCTTTGTTCTTATACTCCACATATGAGTGAAATCATTTGATACTTGTCTTTTTCGGCTTGGCTTATTTCACTGAGCATAATACCCTGTAGTTCCATCCGTGTTGTTGCAAATGGTAGGATTTAGGGTTTTTATGTAGTTTCATGTCATCTGCAAATAGTGACAATTTGACTTCTTCTTTTCCAATCTGGATGCCTTGTATGTCTTTGTTTTGTCTGAATGCCGTGGCTAGGACCTCCAGTACTATGTTGAATAACAGTGGAGAGAGTGGGCATCCCTGTCTTGTTCTCAATCTTAGATGAAAAGCTTTCAGCTTCTCGCTGTTAATTATGATGTTAGCTATGGGTTTGTCATATATGGCCTTTATGATGTTGAGGTACTTGCCGTCTATACCCAGTTTTGTTGAGAGTTTTTATCATGAATGGATGTTGAATTTTGTCAAATGCTTTTTCAGCATCTATGGAGATGAGCATGTGGTTTTTGTTCTTCTTTTTGTTGATGTGGTGGATGATGTTAATGAATTTTTGAATTTTGTACCCTCCTTGCATCCCTGGGATGAATCCCACTTGATTGTGGTGTATGATCCTCTTGATGTATTTTTTCAGTTCGGTTTGCTAATATTTTGTTGAGTATTTTTGCATCTACGTTCATCAGGGATATTGGTCTGTAATTTTCTTTTTATTGGTGAGGTCTTTGCCCATTTTTGGTATTAGAGTGATGCTGGCTTCATAGAATGAGTTTGAAAGTATTCCCTCCTCTTCTATTTTTTGGAAAACTTTAAGGAGAATCGGTGTTATTTCTTCTCTATATGTCTTGTAGAATTCAAGAACAGCTTTTGCTGCGTCCCTCAGAAGTTGTGGCTTTGTGTTGTTGTTGTCATTATTCTCCATATATTCTTTGATTTCTGTTTTGATTTGGTCATTAACCCATTGATTAATTAGGATAATGTTGTTAAGTCTCCATGTGTTGTGAGCCTTTTTGATTTCTTTCTAAAATTTATTTCTAGTTTTATACCTTTCTGATCTGAGAAGTTGGTTGGTAGAATTTCAGTATTTTTCAATTTACTGAGGTTCTTTTTGTGACCTGGTATGTGGTCTATCCTGGAGAATGTTACATGTGCACTTGAGAGTAATGTGTATCCTGCTGCTTTTGGGTGCAGAGTTCTGTAGATGTCTATTAGGTCCATCTGTTGTAGTGTGTTGTTCAGTGCCTCTGTGTCTTTACTTATTCTCTGTCTGGTTGATCTGTCCTTTGGAGTGAGTGGTGTGTTGATGTCTCCTAAAATGAATGCATTGCTGTCTATTTCCTCCTTTAATTCTGTTAGTATTTGTTTCACATATGCCGGTGCTCCTGTGTTGGATGCATATATATTTATAATGGTTATATCTTCTTGTTGGACTGACGCCTTTATCATTATGTAATGTCCTTCTTCTATCTCTTGCTACCATCTTCGTTTTGAAGTCTATTTTGTCTGATACAAGTACTGCCACACCTGCTTTTTTCTCTTTGTTGTTTGCATGAAATATTTTTTTCCATCCGTTCACTTTTAGTCTGTGTATATCTTTGTGTTTGAGGTAACTCTCTTGTAAGCAGCATATAGATGGGTCTTGCTTTTTTATCCATTCTGTTACTCTTTGTCTTTTGATTGGTGCAATCCGTCCATTTTCATTTAGGGTGATTTTTGATAGATATGTACTTATTGCCATTGCTGGCTTTAGATTCGTGGTTACCAAAGGTTCAAGGGTTGCTTCTTTACTATCTAACAATCTAACTTAACATTCTTGTTAAGTTACTGTAAATACAGTCTGATGTTTATTTATTTCTCTCCCTTCTTATTCTTCCTCCTCCATTCTTTATATACTAGGTGTTTTAGTCTTTGCCTTTAGTTAGTATTTGGAAGTCTGCTTTCTTTGCTATGATTTTATTTTCTCAGGTGACATCTTTTTAGCCTTAGGGGTGCTTCTGTCTAGAGCAGTCTGTTTAAGATATCCTGTAGTTGTGGTTTATGAGAAGCAAAGTCTCTCAACTGTAGTTTGTCTGGAAACTGTTTAATCCCTTTGTCATATTTAAATGATAGTCATGCTGGATACAATATTCTTGGTTCGAGGCCCTTCTCTTTCATTTTGTTAAATATATCATGCCATTCTCTTCTGACCTGTAAGGTTTCTGTTGAGAAGTCTGATGATAGTCTCATGGCTTTTCCTTTGTAGGTGATCTTTTTTCTCTCTCAGCTGCCTTTAATACTCTGTCTTTATCTTTGATCTTTGACATTTTAATTATTATGTGTGTTGGTGTTGTCTTCCTTGGGTCCCTTGTGTTGGGAGATCTGTGGGCCTCCGTGGACTGCGAGACTATTTCCTTCCCTAGCGTGGGAAATTTTCAGCAATCATTTCTTCCAAGACACTTTCTATCCCTTTTTCTCTCTCTTCTTCCTCTGGTACTCCTATAATGCGAATATTGTTCCGTTTGGATTGGTCACACAGTTCTCTTAATAGTCTTCCATTCCTAGAGATCCTTTTATCTCTCTCTGCCTCAGCTTCTCTGTATTCCTGTTCTCTGATTTCTATCCCATTAACAGTCTCTTGCATCTCAACCAGTCTGCTGTTAAGCCCATTGATCACTTGTCTAATTTCTGCATTGTCTTTCCTCACTTCCCTCACTTCCTCCCTCAGCTCCTGCACATTTCTCTGTAGATCCATCAGCATGGTTATGACTTTTGTTCTGAATTCTTTTTTAAGAAGACTGTGTATTTCCATCCCTTCAGGCTCCCTCTCTGGGGTTGTCTGGTTGATCTTAGTCTGGACCATATTCTTCTGTGTTTTCATGGCTATAGAAGTGGTTGCTGATAGTTTCCAGGTTTGTCAGCTGGGCTCTTTAAGACTTGCAAAAGAAAAAGAGAAAAAAAAAGAGAGAAAGGAAGAAAAAAAAAGAAAGAAAAGAAAAGAAAAATGAAAGAGAAGGAAAAACAGAAAACAAAACAAAACAAAAAATACACCCACCGGGAGTAGATTCTGTGGGGATGCTGTAGGTGGCGCTGTTGCTCCACTATTCCGCAGCCATGGCCACGCCCCACTGCCGAGCCCTTTATAGCTGTGGCCGTTGTGGGAACTAATGGGAGGCTGTTGATCTTTGTGGGAAGTCTAAATGCGGCCACCCTTTCACAGTCGCCAGCCAAGGGATCAAAACTCCCCAGGTCACAGCCTGCTGGGCTTAGTGTGCCGGGGCTATCCAGCTCCTCCGCTGGGCTCCTGTCTCTTTAAGACCACTGAAAAAAGCGCGCGCTTTTCTTTTCTTTTTTTTCCTTCTTTGGAGCCAGCTGCAAGCACCCTGGTGCGTTCCCAGCTCAGATCCTGCATCCTCTGTCTCTCCAATCTCTGCTACACTGCGCGATGTGTGTCAGTGCTCCCTGTGCAGATCACCAGGGCTGGTTATTTCACGGGGTGTCCTTCTACTCCCTCCTGGCTCTGAATCCACTCCTCCCGCCGGTGTGCTGGGGTGGGTGAGTGCTTGGATCCTGCTGGGTTGTGGCTCCGTATCTTACCTGCCTAGTGGGGTGCTGTGTCCTCTCGGGTGTAGCTGCACGCTGTGTGCTTTCCTGTGTATTCTGGTCTCTCTTTTAGGAATAGTTTTATTTGCTGTATTTTCATAGATATATATAGTTTTGGGAGGAGATTTCTGCCACCCTGCTCACGCCGCCATCTTCCCGGAAGTGCCCATCAGTCAAGTTTTTATTGCACTAGTACAGTTTCAAGATGTCTGTGTTACCCTCACCTTACACTTCAATCAAATAACACATCGTGCTAACTTCCTTTCGTCTCTCTCCAGTTGTCTCCTTACCAGCTGTACTCTAGACCCATTAGCATGCTAAATATCAGAAACCACTCCCATGCTGCGTTCTCTTCCTGGAATATCCGGAACCCAAATTTTCATCTATGTGCATTCTGCTACTCTGAATATCAGGTTCTCAGAAAGGCGTTTTCTGGCCCCTGATTTCCCATTCATTATTCCCATATCAGGTATTTTACTTTTTATTGTAATTTATGTCATTTCTAATTTTACATTTACGTTTACTCATTTAACGTCTTTGTCTCATTTGAGTTGAATCTCTATATAACTGGTGATTTTGTGTGTCTTTCCCCCTCATAGGCCTAATTATCTCAATGTATTTTGTGTTTAGCAGAGAAAACAGACATTAACAATGACTGACTCTAAAAATGCTGTGAAGGAAAAAAATTAAAATGATGTAAGAGTTTATAATGAAGGGACTTAATCCCTGTGTTAGGTTTTTCTAAGACTAACATAGTGATAAATTTGAGATCTAGATGATAATTAACAGCGAGCAAAGAGGGATTAAGGAAAGGAAAAAGGATTCCTATACTTAGCCTTGGGAAAAGAGGTTTGGTACTGAAGCTAATAAAGGACAGAGGAGTAGAAATAAGTCTTGTAGCTACCTTGACATGTTTGAACTGTTGCTAGGTCAAAGAGGAATTAGTCATAATCTGCATTGCTTTGCAGTTCAGAGGTAAAACAAAGGATTTCAAATGATAAAGTCAGGGAATTTTGACAGAATATCAGGAAGATCTTTCTAACATCTGGAACTTTCTGAAAACCAGTGGTCTTTAAAATGCAGCAAATTCTCTGAAATTGGAGGGGCTCAAAGATTGGATGAACATTGTCTAAAGAAATAAATAAGGATATTTCTCATTAGCTCAAAATGTAATATTCTGTTCACAAGTACACTGACATATAATTAATGCTGAGGCTTAGTCTAGCAATTGAATTTTTCATTCATTTATTCAGCAATTATGTGATAAATACCTACTGTACACCAAATTATTATTCTAGGTACTAAGTGAAGAGATGTGCTTAAAATAGTCCTGGTTGCTATCCTTAAGCTTGAAATCTAGGAAGTATCAGTCCAGATATAGCAGCTAGCCTCCACCTTCAATATTCCTCATTTGAAAACTGAGAACTGTTCTGAAACGTCTTTGTGTTCCTCTGTGTGGCTAGTACAGAAAATGCATTTCATTCATTTTCAAATGAAAGAAATGCATTTCATTCATTCTTGAATGAAAGAAACAGTTTAGGGATGGATGCTGGATTTCAATATCCCCAACATGCTTTTCCTCCATCTGGCACTTTTCCTTACACCTCCTCCTTTTACCTTACTAAATGGAACTTATCCAGCGCAGGGGTCACCTCCATTAGAAAGTATTTCCTGAACAACTGTTAATACTCCTAGAAGACAGATTAGTGTCTCCACTTCACTGGTCAGTGCTGGCCCAAGACTAATGGGCATCCTGGGAAGGATGATTTGGCATTATTTCAAAATAAATTCGTTAAATTTTTGTTAAACTTTTACTTAAGGATAGGAAAGACTGAGGCAAGGGTATAGAGACAGAAGACCCTTCTTATGTCCAGCAGCATTTTTCTCCCTTTCATTGCTACTAACCCCTACGATGGCCACAAATTGGGCATTTACACTACTCAAAATTGCTCCAATTAGAAAAGCTCTGATTTTGTAATCCTCTGACCACAACCTCCATTGTTTTGGAGGCCGGCTTTTGAATTATTGATATTAAACCTCTTCTGTCATCCAGAATCTATAGCATCCATTAGTCATTTCAACTATTTTCTCTTTACCCCTCAGCTTCCTCTTCTTCACTTCTTACGTGTCTAGCATACATCCTGTAGTCTGCTGTTTTGAGCACTTTTTGTCATCTCTATGTTTCCTTGCCCCTTTGTTCAGTAAAGCATGGCACTTGAGTAAATACAACATTCTCCCTGGGTTTCTGGCTCCACACTCTTGAAATTCACTTAAAATACAACTGCACAATGAAGCAGAGAGGCTGTTCTGTGATTCATGACTACTCATTTTAACTGTCTCAGTAGGGCCTGGCAAGTATTCCTGTTTCTCTAGTTAGCTGTCTTTTCTGCTGTCTAAAACTGCTATTTTAAACCTGCACTCTCTTCAATTTTCTGATCTTTTGCCTCACTTCCAGCAATTTCAGCAAGTGAAACTTTTTCTGTTTTGCAGAAAAAAACAGAAACCCTCATAGGGAGACCACTTCAACTTCCTGTTTCCAAACTTATAAATCTTGTATCTTCACCATCTTTTTTTCCTTTCCCTCTGTTAAAGGATATGTCCTTCCTCTGGTTAAACTAGATGTGTTGTGGATTTCATCCTGTTCTATCTTTTTAGGCAAACTTCCTATCAACTATCCCTTTATATGTTCTGTTTTTTTTAATATTATTTACCTTTCTATTCGGTCCTTTCATCAACATTTAAACATATTATCTCATCATTAAATAAAAAGAAATCCTTTATTTTCTCACCTCTTTCAGCTACTATCTAATCTGTCTTCCTGCCTCTTATCACCAAACACCTGAAAGAGTACCCATCTTCATTTCTTATCTCTATTGATTTCATAGTAAACTCACATCTGATTTCTACACTCAGTCAAAACTACTAATGTTAAATTCTCCCATGACTCTTGTCTCAGTCATACCAGCAGATATTTTCTGTCCTCATTTTCACTCTTCAGTGCTCTATGTAGTGGATCATATTCTATTTCTCCAAGTACCATCTTGGTTTCTCAATGCTAAGTGCTTCTATCCCAACTCTACCTCCACCAGCCTCTTCTGTCTTTGATCAACTCTGTTTCCTTGGTTTTTCTTCCTCTTTTCTGTGAGTGTTGTATGCCAGATATCCTCAGTGTTCTGTCCTGGGCCTTTCCCCTTTCTTTTTCCCTCTCTTCTCCCCTCTTGCCTCTCTTTCCTTTTTATTCTTTCTACCTTGACAACTTAATCCACTTTCATCACTTGAAATATCATGTATATTAACAACTTCTAACTTTATTATATATATATAAGATATATATTATGTATCCCAAATACCTCTCTTAAAATTTAGATCTCTGTGTCCAAATGCTATTCAACATTCTCTGTGGGTGTTGCAAAGGCAGGACAAACTCATTGCTCCAAACTGAAATCATCATTCTCCCCTTCTCCAAAGCGATCATTCCTCTGGTGTAATCCAGCTTAGAATATGTTACCCACATCTGCTAGCTGTGGAAGCCTGAGAATATGGAATGACCTTTGAAATCTCTCACTTCTTCAACACCAATGTCCACCTTAATCACAATATAGGTGGATCCTAGTGTCTAAATACATAAAAAATGTATCCATGTATTTCCATGTTAACTATAGAAACCCTGTTCAAATCATCATTATCTTTCATCTAGCTGCTACAATATCCTCTGATCTGGTTTCCTCATACCCAGAATTGCCACCTACAGTATCCCTCATTTATAGAGTGATGTTTTAAAAGCAAAACTGATCACACTGCATCCCTACTTAAAACTCTTCTATCTCTTCCTCTGTATTTTTGTGTAGAATCCAAAATTCATAATATATTTATCTTTAAGGCTCCAAATGCGTTGATCTTGTTTACCTCTCCAACTTCATTTTTTTCAGGACTTTTCTCCCTCATTCTGTGCTCCAGCAACACCAGCTTGTGTTCAACAGCTTAACTGGGCCAGGAACTCTTCCACCATGAGGAATCTGCTCATGCTATTTCCTCTGCCTGGACTTCCCTTCTGCTCCATCTTCTCATTGCTTGGCTCTTGTCCTTCAGGTCTCATCTTAAACGTTTCTTAGAGAAGATTCCATAGCATTCTAGACTAGAATAAGTTTGTTTTTATCACATAGCACTGTCTACCTTTCTAGGTAGCATGTCCCACAAATGCAGTTATTTAGTATTATAATTATTAATATAGTCCCTGACTTTCCACCTGACTGTAAGCTCCAGAACCACAGATATCGTGCCTATCGTGATCATTTATCTTCAACTTTGATTTCAAATGGTGCCTAACACAAACTGTATTCCTCAATTAATGTATGTTGAATGAATTTTTAATGTTATGGATGGATTGGGAAATTTATAGAATCACAGAACTCCAGAACCGGAAAATACCTTAGTAATCATCTAGCCCATTCTGCTACTCTTATAAGTTAAGAATTTGAAGTTTAAAAAGGTTAAATTACTTGTCCAAAGTAAAAAAATAAAATTTACTGGTGATCCAGGATTCGGTGGAACACAGCTCTTCTAACTCCAAATTCTTTGCTCTGTCCAATGTATCAGATTGCCTACCTAACATAGCATTTTCAGGTTCACAATCTGATTTTTTACTTACTGAGGAAAATAATATGTATCCAGTACTAATGAGCTTGAAGGAGGAAATGAAACTTGATGATCAACTGGAAAATGAATGTCATTTTTTCCTTCCATTGTGTTAAATTCTTTGGCCCAGTTATATTATTCCACACATATTCCTAATTTATAGTCTGTTAGAGACCAAATTAATGAGTATTGCCACTTAGATAATTATATCAAATAGAATTGGATGGTTTTCTTGTTTAAATTAAGTTTGTATGGAAGAGGTTATTTGAGGACTTATTTTTGTGTGATCTCATAATATTTTGGAATACTGAACTCTAGTATGGAACTTGCCACTGAAAATTTGGCTGTGGGGCTATATAAACATAAAAAGGAAGTTTTAAATTTTCTGCTAACAAGTACATCTCCATACACAACAAACACTTTATCTACTGTTGTTTTAAATTTGCAGTTAAAATAAATGATTAGGATTTTCTAGGACAAATAAAAAAGGTCAAGAGCATTTTTCATTTAAGTAGGACAGATATGATGAGTAGTAATTCAGTTAAAATCTGGATGAGAAGGTACAAGGCTATACACTAGGGAAACAACTACAATTAACAGATAAAGGAGGCAAAATTCATGTTCATTTAAAAAGCTGCTTGAATCATTTAACTACTCAAACTTTGCTATTGTCGTTATGTTAATTATTTAACTAATTAATGAAAAGAAATATACATTGATTACCATGTTAGGAAAAGGATAAATATGAAGATTAAGATACAATCCCTTACTTATCAGGAACTTAAAATGTAATGAAACCATTTAAAATGTTAATATGACTGTATCAAAACTTTTCCTCCATTATCTATCAATATTTTTATAACTCAGTTGTAATACTTAGGGTATAGACTAAGCTACTGTAACAGAAGAACTCCAAAAATACAGTAAATTCATCAAGGTGGTAGGTTTTTTTCTCTTTCATACAGGAGTCCAGCCAGTCCTGACTAGCAGAGATTTTGCTCCAGGAGATCATTCAGAGAACCAGCTTCTCCTATTTTATTGCTTAACTATACCTTAGAGTAGAGTGTGATCCTCATTCTTCTGGTAAAAGAGTTCACCAGCCCATCTTTGTTCTGGTCCCATGGAAGAGGAAAGGGAGAGGAAATGAAATGTAAGCAATTTTAATGGATATTACTAGAAGGTTTAACACATTCTTTCTACTAACATCTAAATGTCCATAGCTTAGTCACCACTCTCTTACCCTAATGGTACATTGGAAATGTAGTTCTATACTTAGATAAAACTATGGGGATTTTGTTATTAAGTGGACTAGGGGAAAATGAATATACATGGACAACTGGCATTCTCTATCACAGTGTTCCCTTTTAGCCACCCAGGAATCTAATCTAATCTTTTTAGCCACACCCTCATCTTTCCTCACAAATACACTCAAACCTTCTTCAAGGGAGCCCACCTAAAATCCTGTCCAGTAATCCTATCCTAGCAACTGAAAATCCAGGACCAGAGAAGAATACAGTCTTTTCTATCAGGTCTGGAAGTGGTTCCTTATGATCTGGTAACCCATTAACTGAACAGAAGTTGTATGTCTTCCCTTAACTCCAATATGCAAAGGTAGAGTAGGAAAGGTGCATCACCCACAATGTGATATCCTGAGAAGGACACAATATTACCTATGGAAGATTCCAGTTGAGAGTACACGTAATGGAATAATATTCAGCCATAAAAAGGAAAGAAATTGTGATGTTACACTACAACATGGGTGAATCTTGAAGACACATGAAGTGAAATAAGCCTGACACAAAAGGACAAATGTGTGATTCTACTTATATGAGGTACCTAGAATAGTCAAGTTCATAGAGAAAATGTAAATGGTGGTTGCCAGGGGCTAGGGAGAGGAGGGAAAGGGGGACTTATTATTTAACCGACACAGAATTTCAGTTTGGGAAGATGAAAAATTTCTGTAGATGGATAGTTGGGATGGTTGTGCAATAATGTGAATGTATTTAATGCCACCGAACTGAATTACCATTACCATTACTACTTAAAAATAGTTAAAATGGTAAATTTTATGTTGTACGTATTTTGCCACAATAAAAATTTTAAAAATTAAAAATTAAAAAAAGAAAGAAAAACACCTTTTACATACCCTTTCAGGTATGTAAAGAATGGGAAGCTCACAGTACTTTTTGATCCACAGCCAGTGTTAAATTCTCCTGGATAAGCATTGTGAAAGCTTCCTGCTGGTAAAGTAAGGTTCATCCTCACTGCTCTAGGGGACTGAGTATTGTGTTAGAAATTTAACAATCATAGGCTCTTGTATACCAGATTTGTGATTTCTTCAGTAATTAAATTTCCTCAAAACCTTAGTAGGCTCTTTTTTCTGTTTGCTTCTAATCTCTTCCATGTGGAGTTGCCACACTCAAAGACCTCTTCTGGACAAATTCTTGTAGAACTTATTGATGCTTGTCTTTAATTGATGGTTTTCTCTGCTCATTTCTCTTCCTTTTAATGGTTGTTAGCTACCTTGATGACATCTGAAATGAAAGTCTTGGGAAGTTGGTTGGGAAGTCAAGAATTTTCAACTGATCTTTTCCCCTGGGCTGGCTCTGATGGCAACATAATATAATGCTTTTTGGGGAAGAGAAGCAGTTGGCTTTTCCAAGGTCCCAAATAATTGCATTTTAGTCCATTAAATTGCATTTCACTCTTCATTAGTAGAGCTATATTCCCTTGCATTTCTATTTGCAGTGGGCCATTACTTGTCTAACTTTATTTCACGTGTCTTGTAGCATTTTGCTAAAAAATCTAAGTAGCAGCCAACATACACCAAAAAATATGACTTTTTTAGTATATTACCCTAGAACTACAACTTGGTAGTAATATGGTCTGTTCCCAGGTTAGCGTATATTTTTGAGCAGCGTAACAAGGGGCATCTTTTTCTAGCCTGAAAATGGTTCCTTATACCTGCGATACAACTTGCTAACCTAATGCCACATATATTGATTTTTGTGATGATTCCATCCCATTTCCAGGACCTAATTTCTGTAATAGTACATACAGTCCAAGCTAAGCAGATGTAATTGAAGATATGGTGCTTCAAATAAAGCAGAATTTTCATTTCTTTCTCTCACAACAGTCAAGAAGTGAACCATATTGGGGGGTAGTTATGACTCACCCAAAAATTTATCCAGATTGTTAATATCTTATTTCTTCATTATCATGCAAAATTTTGTCCTTCCCTTCATTTTCAAAGCCTATTTCCAGCCTGCAGGGAAAGGGGAAAACAAAGTGGAGTGCAAGCAATTTCCTTTGTAATGGGAATATACACATTCCTTCTGCTCACATTGCTTTTGTAGAAACATAGACAATGCCTACTCCAAACTGCAAGAGAGGCTAAGATGTGGAATCACTAGCTGGGCAGCTATGACTCAGCTGAAATTCAGGATGATTTGTTCCTAAAATGAAGAAGAGGAGAATAAAGGAAGATTTGTAGACTCTGCCATTCCAGTAAAATCCCACTGACATGGAAACATTTGATAGCCAATAATCACATCACAGTGTCCTAACTGAGTATATGTAAATTTGATCTAGGGACTATGAGAGAGCAGGGGAAGCACAGTGCTGCTTTTGATAGGAGTCTGATTCAAAAGAAGGTCCAGATAAAGAACTGATGGAACTTGGAGAAAAGGGAAAAAGGAATTAAGGATGTCCCTTTTAATCTAGTTTCAACTGTAGAATGTGAATCTGGAGCTCTAAGATATAAGATCATTTTGCTTTTTAACACTTGATCCCACACAATACTTTTCTAAGATATTGATGACTTGTTATCAGCTAGGCTATACATAACTGCAAATGTGCATACAGACATTGAAGTTGTTCTGTCCATGTAAATAAGGGTGAGTCAATATGTGACAATAAGAATAAAAACAAAAAATACTTTGAAATTTCCAGTCTCAAATTCTTTGAGAGTAGGTAAAAAGCTTGTCTGAAGGTTAAATTCTAAGGAAAATTGTTCTTAGGACAAGGGAGACCAAACAAAAGTCAATTTTTATTTTATGTTCCCATATTTGCTTTCTGTCGATTTTAACCTAAAACCTTTGCTACACTCTGGGTAAGTAGAATAAGACTTGGTGAGTGCTGATTTTCCATTTAAAAAATAACCTCAACTGTTACTGCATGCTAGACTGGCATTCATTCATTCACTTATTCATTCATTCAGTATATTTTGAATACATATATGTAAGTATATACTTACATATATAAGTATACACTTACTATGTGTCAAGCTTTAGGTAACAAAGAAAAATTTCCTGTCTTCAAAGTGGAGAAACTACCTAGAAAACACATCAACAGATGGAGCCTGATAACATCTCTGAAAGAGGACTGCACTCAGTAGACACACTCACATAGAAGAGATTCTTGATCCAGCTGGGAGGAATCCACATGGGCCTCTAAGAGGAAAGAATACTTGTCTTGAATTTGGAGACTTAGTGAGTGTCACTAGGTGGGGTGTGCCAGGAAGCAAGAATAGTATGTAATCATGGATAAAGATGTGAGAAAATAGGAAATCCTTGGTAAAGAGAAATTATTAAGGAAGTACAGAGTATTATGGAAGCATAGAAAAAGAAATATCAGTATGTAAATATTATTGGAAGAGAATTTGGTAATCTATTCTTTTTCTGGCTCTCATTTCTTCAATTCAAAATAATTACTGAGCACCTACATTCCAAGCCCTATATTTGGCTCTGGGAAATAAGAATGAGCAAAAACAGACATGTACTTGGCTTCAAGGAGTTCATATTTTATGACAGAGATAGACAATCAAATAAGCTCATGAATGAATACCTAAATACAAGCTATCAGACAAATCTGTGATATGAGGGGTTAGTGAATTAAAAGAGCTCAGAAAAGGGCTTCAGCTTTCTCTCTAATGAATTAAATGGAAGTTATGATGCTCTCCACTGCTTTTTCATATTCTGACATTTTTATTACTTAAGACTCAAATAATTTAACATGGATTCTAACAGTTGTGGCTTAAGGATTTTATGACATGTTCAGAAACTGAAGTGAAACTAGGGAAGAAGTCCAATTTTATTTCCTCCAAATTCCAAAGCTGTTTGAGGTTGCGACCAGAAACATGGAAGCAGGTGTTAAGAATATTTTTTGGCCCCCTGGGACACTTCTATTTAAAACCTTCATAAACTGACACAAACATCCAGGAATTATTCTGTTAATGGCTGAATTCAGGAAATGCCATACAATAAAAAGGACAAATAGAATCATAAACAATAGACATGACACTCTTTTGAGAATGTACAGTACAGAGGCCCACTGGTAAGTCCCTACACACCTCAGATGATTGGGGAGATTGCCAACCTCATCTCCATTTGGAGTTTAAAGTGTTACAGCTCAGAACATGTGGAAGTCCTAGTTCAGAAATGACTATACAATGTGGAGAAAGGAGTGGGGTATTGACTCTGGGAACCTACTACTTAATGCCTTGGTGACCATCATATTGTGATTTATAATGACAAATCAAAAACTCTAGAAATCAAGAGATCTCTGAAATAAAAAGGTTCATTGAGCCATTACAAATGTTAGCCAGGAAAAGGACAGAGTCCTAAGACAGCAAGTTTCTGCTTCACTAGCAGCAAATCCAGTTAACAGAAACAACTTGTCTGCCAGGCTCAAGAAACAAGGGCCATTTATAAGGGGTTCCCAGGAGAGAAAGTTGTTTCAATTCATGTTGGCTATAGATAAGGAAGGTGGGCTAATGTGAACTGGGGAAAGCCCAAGGATAGGTGGTTAGCCCGTAGGGAAAGCTCATGGATTGGTTGTTGATGATGGTCGGAGGCTGTTCATGCACTAGAGGGATGCCGTGGTTTGGGGGATCTTCTAGATAATTGTTGAAAAGACTTCATCCAGGAATGTGGAGTTTCTGGAGCCTCCTACCTAGAGCCCAAGGCTATAGACTTAAGACCTTCCCTTTTCTCTCTTCCCCATTCTCTGGCCCTTATGTCACTTAATTTTAGGACAGCTCAGAATTTTTCCTTATCAATAGTAAGAAATACATATTTGGTGTTTATCCCTGTCTCTGGCACAGAGCTCCTAAAACCCTTGAATTTCCTAAATAGAGAGATGAAAGTGTCTTTTGCTATGTTAACCAGTTTTGTTACCCACCTACGGATTGGGGCTGGTGGTGACAAGTGGAGCCAACCATGTGGTTAGAGGGTTGGGACTTTCAAGAGACACCTGCCCCACCCCCGCCTCTGGGGAGAGGAGGAGAAAGGAGCTGGAGGTTAATCATCACCAAGGGCTAATGAGCTAATCAATCATGCCTTTGTAACAGTCTCCATAAACACTCAAAAGGATGCGTTTGTAGAGTTTTCTTTCCCATTGATGAAGACGTAGAAGTGCTGAGAGAATGGGTCCTCAGAGAGGGCATGGAAGCTCTGTGCCCTGGTCCCATACCTTGTCTTCTGCATCTCTTCCTATTCTTGAGCTACATCCTTTTATAATAAACTGGTGATCTAATAAGGAAAATGTTTCTCTGAGCTCTCTGAACTGTTCTAGCAAATTAATTGAACCCAGGGAGGGGTACTTGGGAACCTCTGATTTATAGCCAGCAGTTTAGAAGTACAGGTTACAGCCTGAGCTTCTCACTGGCATCTGCAGTGGGGGGAAGGGGAACAGTCTTGTAGGACTGAACCCTTAACCTGTCAAATCTGATGCTATCTCCAGATAGATAGTGTCAGAATTGAGCTGAATTTTAGGATACCCAGATGGTGTTTCTGAGAATTACCTTTGGTGTGGGGAAACCCCGTACTTCCTGACTCCCCATACACTATGGAATTGGGTGCAGGAACCTAAAAATAGTGAACTTGGGCAAGTAAGTTGTTCGTGTGCCTCAGTTTCCTTATGTATAAAACTAGAAGGAGATTAGAATGGCTCTATACATTTTATAGAAGAGATTTGAGGAACAAATAATCAGAAGAGAAGGAGAAAGAGGGAGGAGAGTGAAAAAATGTAATGAATTTTTGTGGAAGCTGAAAATATTCAGTATTTCTTACCTTTTTTTTGTAAAAATGATTTTCAACAAATATGACAGTATGTGGCATTTTTGTTAATTTTTCAATTTAAAAATTGTCTTTCCTCACAGTGAAATTTGGATAGTCTGTTGGTTTCCATTTGTTTTCTTTTTGAAGTTTTATGGTCTATGACATCCAAAAGTTTGGAAAAGTATTCTGTGTAGGACAATGTCAAACAGAAGTTCATTATTGTTTTTACTCAACAAACTTTTATTGAGCATCTTCAGACTGGCATTCTTAAGCTGCCTTCACTTTTGGAAGCCTAGTTTTCCATCACAGACTTTGATTCTTGAGGTTTTAAGAACTTCTCCAGCTTCTTCAGTAATTTTCAAGGAGCTGACCTATCTGTGTGAGTGCCTGGTAGACATTCCAAAATGACTGAATCAGATCATGGTCTACACTTGTTTTTGTAAAAAATTGACAGTGAGTCATTGTCTGGAACTTGTCCCCAGCCTTGTGAATGTTAAGGCTTTGGGCCATTTCTCACTGGTTTCCTGGGGGACTCTTCCTTGCCAAGGGTCTCAGGCACATGGCACAGTTTCCTTTCTCTTTAATGTTGCTGTCAGTTACTCAAACAGACCTCTCTGTCCACTCTCCTGGGACAGATTTCCTACTGTCCTCTTTTCTGTTCATAAGAAAAACATGGAGACTCTTTTCATTTTGAGTTTAATGCTAATCACTCCTGATAATAAAATATGGGATAACAAATATAGTAAGCTCAATCAAATCACAAAGATTAAGAAATCATTTCTTGGCTTCTATGCTAACCAGGAGTCATAATTTATTTCTTTTTCCTTTTTTTAAATTAAAGTATCATTGACATACAATCTTATGATGGTTTCACATAAACAACAGAGTGGTTTCAACATTCACGCATATTGTCAAGTCCTCACCCCCTCTATTGTGGTCACTGCTTACCAGAGTAGTAAGAAGTTACAGAGTCATTAATTGTCTTCTCCATGCTGTACTGCCTTTGCCGTGACCTACTTATATTGAGATTGTGAATTATAGCACCCCTTAATCCCCTTCTCCCTCCCCACCCAACCTCCCCATTCCCCCCTTTGGTAACCACCAGTCCCTTCTTGGTGTCTGTGAGTCTACTGCTATCTTGTTCCTTCAGTTCTGCTCCACCTTCACACTCCACAAATGAGTGAAATCATTTGGTATTTGTCTTTCTCCACCTCGCTTATTTCACTGAGCATAATACCCTCTAGCTCCATTCATGTTGTTGCAAATGGAAGGATTTCTTTTTATGGCAGAATATTATTCCATTGTATATATGTACCACCTCTTCTGTATCCATTCATCTGTTGATGGATACTTAGGTTGCTTCCATATCTTGGCTATTGTAAACAGTAAATATAGGGGTGCATATGTCTTTTTGAATCAGGGATTTTGTTTTCTTAAGGTAAATCCCAAGAGTGGAATTGCTGGGTTAAATGGTATTTCTATTTTTAGTTTTTTGAGGAACCACCATACTGCTTACCACAGTGGCTGCACCAATTTGAAGTCCCACCAGCAGTGTAGAAGGGTTCCTATTTCTCCACACCCTCACCAGCATTTGTTATTTCTTGTCTTTTGGATAGTGGCCATTTTGACTGGTGTGAGGTGATATCTCATTGTGGCTTTAATTTGCATTTCCCCGATGATTAGCCATGTGGAGCAGCTTTTCATGTTCCTCTTGGCCATTTGTATTTCTTCTCTGGAGAAGTGTCTGTTCAGATCCTCTGCCCATTTTGTGATAGGGTTATTTATTTATTTTTGGGGTGTTGAGGCATATGTGTTCTTTATATATTTTGGATGTCAATCCCTTATCTGATGTGTTATTTGTGAGTATATTCTCCTATACTGTAGGATGCCTTTTTGTTCTGCTCATGGTGTCCTTTGCTGTAAAGTACATTTTTTGTTTCCCTTGCCTGAGGAGATGTATTCAGGAAAAAGTTGTTCATATTTATATTCAAGAGGTTTTTGCTATTTTTCCTCTAAGAGTTTTATGGTTTCATGACTTACATTCAGATCTTTGATCCATTTCGAGTTTACTGTTGCATATGTAGTTAGACAATAATCCAGCTTCATTCTCTTACATGTAGATGTCCAGGGTGATTTGACATATGTACAGAGAGAAGAGAAGGCAATATAAACACAGAGGCAGAGACTGGAGTGATGCCACCACAAGTCAAGGTATGCCAGGACATACCAGGATGGGGCCGAGGCAAGGAGCAGATTCTCCCTTAGTTCTTGGGAAGGAGTGTGGTCCTGTCAACACCTTGATTTTGGTACAATGGTCTGATATCAGACTTCTGCCTCCAGAACTATGAGAGAATAAATTTCTGTGTTTTTAAGCCACTGTATTTGTGATTGTTTCTGCTGCTCCAGGAAGCTAATATAGGTGCCCACTTGTTTCAACTGCATAGCCTGTATCTGTGGTGTAGGTGACCCCCATATCGAAGGGTCTTTGTCCTGTTTGTCCCTTTCTGGTAGTTAATTATCAAGCGGAACAGAACTTTTCTTTCATTACTAGAAACTTACCCTTGAGACACTGGAATTTTAGGGAGGTACAGAAAGAAAAATAATATACTTAACTACTTGATTCATTTAGTAAACATTCTGTGAGTTCCTGCTATGTGTCAATCTTTGTCCTAAGTCCTGGCCTAAAACTGAATCAGACAGGATAAGACAGGATTCTTGTGCTCAAGGAGGTCAGTTGATGAAGGGAATATGACACACAAACATACAATTAAACTAATATGTGGAAAATACACTACTGGTCGTTTGCGACGGGAATTATGAACACACTGATGAATGCGCAGACCACAAGATGAGCCTGTGAGCGTGGAGACAGGCGGGCTAGAAAAAGCTTCATAGCAGAGGTGTGCCTCTGAGCTGCCACATAAAGTAGCGGAGTACTATAGCAGGCCAAAGGGGTAAACTTTGATCAGTTTTTCCCCCATGCATTTCATAGTTTGAAGGACACTGTCTACCAAAAAGGAAAGCCTCTGTGTTTGTTAAGTAATAAATAATAGATCAAAAACATCTCTAACTGCCAAAAAGAACCAGCATAGGATGATCACTACAATCTTGCCATTATTTCAATCAAAAGCAAAGGTGTTTGTCTTTTTTTTGTCCTGTGAAGTCTTTTCCTGGCCAAAGTGTGATTTTTTTTTCATTATGATTTTGGGAATACTGACATAGCTACAGAACTCTCCCCTTATTACTTTCAAGGACAGCCTTTCCTATCTTGGGAATAACAGTAACTACTTGTACTAAACAATCTGGTTTAGAGAGAATTGAAAAGAACGTCATTCATGAGAGTTCTCGTGTAACAGGGCAGTGGCTGCGCCCCCTGGGAATAGCTGGTGGTATTGTTTCCTTGTAAGGCAACATAAACAATCATATCCTGGGCCCCTTTTAGAGAGCTCCTACAGAATAATAGTGATAAATATAATACTGAATGTTTGTATAGCATTCTATAATTTTACAAAAGGATTTCACAGAAGTATCTGATTGTGGGTTGTTTGAACCATGAGCAAATCGTATCTTGCTATCTTGGCAAGTTTCTCTTATTTTTAAATTTTTTTCATCTTCATGGCAATGTTCTTACTCTTCCAGTTAACGTAATTCTTTTCCAGGCCTATTGGGATGTAATTGACATATAACATTGTGAAAGTGTAAAGTGTACAACACGTTGATTTGAAACTTGCAGACTGAAAAATGATTGCCATCCTCGTTTTAGTTAACACCTCCGTCACCTGACATAGTTACCATTTCCTTTTAGTGGCGAGGAAATTTAAGACCTACTCTTTTGGCAACTATCATCACCATGTTGTACATTAGATCTCTGGAACTTATTGATCTAACTGGATGTCTCTACGTTTCAACCAATAGCTGCCATTTTCCTTACCCCCTGAGGCAGGTTTCTTAGTCCCTTTTAGCTTCAGTTCCCGAATCTATAAAGGGCACAGAGATCCATATGAAGAGCTATTCTAGAAATTAAGTGAGATTTTTGTATATGAAGTACCAAGGACAGCGGCGGACACTTAGTAGGTACAAAGTAAGAGGTGGAGACATTACTTTTGTCTTATTTTATTCTCTGGAAGTAGATGAACTTTAAAAAATTGTCTCTAGCCATTGAAATATTAAAAAGACAACCTATAGAATGAGAAAAATGTTTTCAAACCATATATCTGATAAGGAGTTAACATCCAAAATATATTAAAAACTCATATAAGTCAATAGCAAAAAACACAAATAACCCAATTAAACAATGGGCAAAGGATCTGAATAGACATGCAAAATGCGAACAGGTACATGAGAAGATGGTCAGCATCACTAGTCATCAGGGAAATGGGAATTAAAACCACACTGAGATATCACCTCATGCCTGTTAGAATGGCCATCAAAAAAGACAAGAGAATAACAAATGTTGACAAGGATGTGGAGAAAAGGGAGCCCTTATGCAGTGCTGGTAGGATTGTAAATTGGTGCAGCCACTATGGAAAGCAGCATGGAGGATCCTCAAAAAATTAAAAATATAAGTACCATATGATCCAGCAATTCCATTTCTGGGAATATAACCAAAGAAAATGAAAACACTAACTCAAAAAGATATTTGCACTCCATGTGCATAGCAACACGTTTATTACAGCCAAGACTTGGAGTAAGTGTCTATTAGTGGAAGAATGGATAAAGAAATTGTGGCATATATGTACAATGCAATATTATGTAGCCATTAAAAAAAAGGGAAATCCTACCATTTGGGACAACATGGATGGAACTCAAAGGCATTATGCTAAGTGAAATAAGTCAGACGAATAAAGACAAATACTGTATGATGTCACTTACATGTGGAATCTAAAACAAACAAACAAAAACTCAGAGGAAGAGACAGTTTTGTGGTTATCAGAGGCAGAGCATGGGGCAGGGAGGGAACTGGAGGAAGGTGGTCAAAAGCTACAAACTTCCATTAAAAAAAGAAAGTAGTAGTAAGGATGTAATGGAACATGATGACTATAGCTAACATTGCTGTATGACACAGGAAAATTGTTAAGAGAATAAATCCTAAAAGTTCTCATTATAAGAACATTTTTTACCTTTGTCTTTTTTGCTTTTTATTGTATTTATATAAGAAGCTGGATGTTGGCTGAACCTATTGTGTTAATCATTTGGCAATATATATAAATCAAACCATCATGTTGCACATCTCAAACTTACACAGTGATGTATGTCAATTATTTCTCAAAAAAACTGGAAAAAGAGAAGAACTGAGTTGATTAAGCAAAAAAAAAATTTGTCTCTTATTCTACTGTTCTTTAGTTGCTTCACTCCTCTCAACTCATGACAAGAACCAGTCCATTTTGCCACACCATCCCCACTTCCCATCTATGGAAATTATGGCTCTAGGATAGTTACTTGGTCTAATTTGAGGAGTACCAATGTGTCACAGAATTTGACTTTCCTTCAGTGATGTCACTCCATGTGCTCTTTTTTTCTGGTCCTTTAGCATGGTCAATAAGAACAGGATGTTATTTGTAAATAGTATGTTTCCTGACTCCTGAAATATTTGAGGCAGTTTTCAGGATTTGATCATGCATGAACCAGGAAAGCTGTATATCAAAAAGAGGTGGCAGACTATTAGAGAACTTTGTGAAATGTAACTGGAACTTGATATAGATTAATTCAAATTTTGCAGTCTTTTATCGGTTGGTGAAAATAATTGAGAAAAGTACTTTACATGTAGTAAGGGAAGTATTTTATGAAATTTTCATTTCGATTACATATGGCATGCATCGTTATTTCGTTAAAAAAAAGTATTCTGTTAAAAAGGGGTTAAAACTCATGCACTTAGGCTACTAGTAGTTTACTTTTTCTGTCACTTGCCAAAATTGGGAAAATTTCTGATTTAGTAAACCTTTGTTGAACACTTATTTTGCATGAGATAATCTTTTTTGCGAATGACTTTTTTTTCCTCTTCCCTAATACTGATACATTGCAGTGGAGGACAGGTAGTCGTGTGTCAATCCCATAGTCCTCTTCACCCTTCACCAGCCCCTGGCACAAGCTTGAGAGGATTCCTATTACTAAACAAGATTCAGATAGTAGGTAATAAAATGCACATTTCTAAAGTGAATCGGAGCTTCCTTAAAGCCCCTGAGAATTACGTCAGCTTTAACCACTAAACCCCCTGGGTTCTATTCACTTAGAATTTTCTTCAAAGCTTTACATCCCTGTGGGCTGAGGGAGGGAGGAGACCAGAGAAGGGGGAGGTAGAGGGAGGCGCCCTTAGGTAAGGGCTGTTGTCTGGGGGTGGGATGAGTTGCTGAGCACGGGCGGGAGAAGGGGGACGGGAGTCCAGGAAAGGCTATTTCCGGCTCACGTTTCGTTACCAAGGCTCTTTGAGTTGAACTTCTTGGGGAAACCCACCAGACCCGAAGACCTCGGGTGTGTGTGTGTGTGTGTGCGCGAGGGGCGGGAGGGTCCCCACTTGGGTCTGACTGTTGCTCTCCGCATCCCTGTGCGTCTCGCAGAGCGGGGCGCCTCCCGGTCCCCAGCAGGGACCCCCTGAACCGCAGGCTCGCCCGAGACAAAGGGCGGGCGCGGCGGGCAGACTCGCGAGCCCGGCGGCGGGGCGGGGAGCGCGGGGTCGGGGCCGGGGCCGCGGCGCGCTGAAGACCCGGCTCCGGGGCGCAGACCCGCCGGGGCTGGCTGGGCGCCGGCCTCCGGGCTGCCACTCAGCCTCTGACCCTCGGTCCACACCCGGCCCCCCCGCAGGCCGCACGACGGTGACCGCAGCCCGGCCGCCGGCGCTCCTCGCAGAGCGCGCTGCGGCGGGGCGGGCGGCATGGCTGTGTCCTGGAGGAGCTGGCTGGCCAACGAAGGGGTTAAGCACCTCTGCCTGGTAGGATGGCGGGCGAGGCTCTCCCGGCGGTTTGTCTCTAGTGCCGCGATTTTGATTCATTCTCCGAGCGTGCGCGGGTGGGAAGCTGGGAGTGGAAGTTTTGCCTCTCAATTCAAACATTCTCAACTAACAAAACTTTGCGCTGTTAATGCCTGGGGATAATAACAAGCCCCCTCCCCAAATGCATGGGAACTCTCCTACCCACCGACGGCAGAGCGGATGTGGAGGAAGGGAGAGATCACTTTCAGTGAGCACAGCTTTTCCTTAACCCTTCACACATCTTATCCCGTCTGCTCTTTTCCCACATTGCTTCTGTTTGATGTATTTTAACATACAACGCTTGGACTTGGTGAGGTCACTAATTTCTCAGTCTCATTTTGTACTTCAGGGGTACATCTGCAGATCGTTTAAAAGACCTGTTTGTAACCCAAATGCCTAATGTCAGGTGCAGGGACTGAGTGAGGCCAGATTTGTTTTCCTCTGGGTGGTGTTCAGCTTTCTGTTTAATTGCGAATGCTTTCCGCAATTACTAATTGGAGCTCCACTGAAAGTATTGTATCCACCAATGTACTTGAGGTTTCCATTCACCAGGTAATGTTTATTTTTAATTTTTGTTGTCTCTCTCCCTTTGTATGACTTAGTTTATCTGGCTTTCCCTGAATGTCCTGCTTTTCTGGAAATCCTTCCTGCTGTATAACCAAGGGCCAGAGTATCACTACCTCCACCAGATGCTGGGGGTAAGTGGGACTGCGTGACGTGGTGGAATGGGTTTAATGTGGGCAGACATTGCTACAGGGCTTGGTCAGTTCCTACATTCATTAAAGAAACATTGGTTGTTCACGTCAGAAGCATTTCTTGTTCTCTAAGGTGCTCAGATTTCCCTGACTTAGCATTTACACTTGTCCAAGTGAAAGTGATTGACTCTCTTAAAAACCAGATAGTTTCCTAACCTGGGCAGGAATGCAAGTGCCGGACCAGGCTAGCAGTGCCTGAAGAATGTTGCAACATCTTGCCAGCTGCAAAGTGCTCTGAAGGACCTGCTTGCCCAGGACCAACCAATAACAGGCTTTTAGTTTTCACTAATCAAGACTTCAGCCTGCCTCTAAGCTGATCCAGAGAATCTGCACTATTTCCTTTTACTGCTGGTTCTCACAGAGTATGTGTCTAATGCAGTTATTCACTTCTGGGTATTTCTGATTGCTTGCCCGAGGCTACTGTCTTATTAGGGTTCCTGTATTCTGGTCTAATATTAGAAAGATATTGTGCAAAATTTTGGTCTGATTCATCTCATGTTGATATTGTTCTTTTCTCTATTCTTTGATGTGTCTGATCTCATTCTTCCTCTTCATCCCATTCCTACTTGACTCCCTAACAAAAGACCATCACTAAGGACATCTTACTTTGTATAAGGAGATAGCATTTTCTAAGCAACAAGCAGAAAGTTTAGAACATAATGAAAAAAATCTCAGGCCATCTGAAAAAGCAGATTTTGTCATTCCTTTTCACTGAGGGAGAAAATACATTCTAAGAGATGCATTGTGTTCTTTTTCCTGGTTTAGTGACTATTTGAAATAATGATTAGTTCAAATGAATTCAGTGGAACCAGCCTCCCATTTCCTGCTTTTACATTTACAGATCTTAATGTATCTTTAAACTTGGTACACATTAAAACTGCAATAAATTGAGGCTAAATTAATTCATTGGTATTTTATTATATACAATAAAGTCCTATTTTTCATTATCTACTGGTTGCACAATAATATTTTTAAAGCTTAACAACTATTCTTTAAAGAACTTATTTTTTTAGGCCATTTAAGGTTCACAATAAAACAGAGTAAGGTACAGATATTTCTCATATGCCCTCCTACTCCCACATATGAACAGCCATCCTTATTATCAACATCTTCCAGAGTGACATTTATTACAATTGATGAACCTACATTGACACATCGTAATCACCCAACAGCTTTATTTTTAACTAATGGATAGAGAAAAATAGTCTCAAAGAGTAAACTCATTTTGCTAGTAACTCTTAAATCTGGGCATTTCTTTCTTTCTTTCACCCAACCAACCTGACATCTAACCATTCAGCAAACTGTCTTGAAACCTCTGCTTTTCAAATGGGCACACAGAGAGCAAGACCTTGCTTGCCCCTGTACTCAAATTGCTAACAATCTAATGGAAAAAAACAACAGGTAAATGCAACACTTCAGGAAACAAGTTAAAAAAATCCTCTCTAGTAAAAAAACACATGGAAGTCTACTGGCCTCTCATTTTAATTTTGTTTCCTAGAAATCCTCCCTTAGGGGTGAATTAGTGAACATAAGGTTTTTCATTGGGAGATACAGCTGCCCCATCATAAAGCTTGATGAACATCTTGGAGAAAACTCTTGAGAGTTACAGTGGTAAAATTTGCCATCAAAAATGGTAAATTTTGATCAGGAGGCATGTGCATTAATATAAAATCTAAGAATAGACAACTTGGAAAGCCACAACTGAAATTTAGTATGAGCTCAAATAATACCTTCTTTAAAAATTAATTTTGATGGAAACCAAGTTAATTTTTAGGAGTCTGGCTGCTGTGTAGCAACTTAAGATTTATTTTAGTGACAAGTCAGGTGTGATGAAGAGTATATATTTACACATACACCCCCACACATAAAACCCAACCAATTAAAAAATTAATTCTGTTCTGCCTCTCTCTACCACCATCCCATGTTAGTGCATTTGAATAATATAACTGACTAGTGAGGTTCAAAGGTGAGGCCTACAGAACAGCTGGCATACAGTAGGGACTCAATAAATATTGATCAGATGAATAAAGAAAAAAATAATGAAAGAACTAAATGGAAGACTAAGAGTAAAAAAATGAAAAGTAGTAGTTGGAAGAAGAGAAAAGTTGTAGAGTTGTTGTCATGGAAACGTAAGAATGATTATAGGAAGTGGACCTATAATTTACTCCAGTCAAGAGTCAACATTTTATGAAGAATCACCTTGGAGAGAAAGGTTCTTCTTCCTGGTTTCATGCTGAAAGATGAAAGATGACTTCCACACTTCTTACTTTTCAGTAATCACCGATATGAAATTTCTAGTTATTAATTTATACCATTCTGGAATAGATATGGCAGTCTATATTTTTGGTGCCAAAGGACCTCTACCTATAGTTGTACTACTTGCTTTATGAAGAAGTATTTATTTTTATTTGTCCTTGACTTAGCTTTTCTAATCTTTTGGTGATTGGGATTTTGTTTCATAGTATAAGAATTTGCAGGCATTTTACAAACTACCAAGAAATATAGTATGACAATGGTATGTAATTAATTTTAAATATTGCTCCCATATTTTACATGTTTAATAACTATATATTACTAACTTAATGCCTTAGAGCTGTGCATCTTAGAGCCTACCAAACACACAAACATGGTTCTACCATGATTCAAAAGCCTGGAAAGGACACATTTTTGATAATTTGATATTGTAAGTCTCTTTAAGGTGAATTTTGTGTTCATACAAGTCATGATGGTATTTCTCAGAATGAATTGGTTGCTACCACTTTAAAACACAAATGAAGATAGTACTTCCATTTGTTGGACAATTTGATAATAGCACTGAGTAGAATGCTTGCTTTACTCATCTTTAAAAGTAGAGTAATAACAAAGTTGCACTAATATTATGGAAAGGAAGCGTTCCCAGAATACAGCCCCTCTACAGGAGGACATAGACCTTGAGAAGCAGTTAATTCTTAATAGTTGGATATCTCTGCTTTGTATCGAAAAACAACTATTTATTCAACTCTTTTATACTTTTAATATACCAGGAACTTCATAAATTTATTTTGTTTAAGCTAGGAAACTGTTGTTCCCATTTTACACATGGGGCAATATAGGCTGGCGAAGCTTAATGACATGCTCGAGTCCCTTTGGGTGGTCAGTGTCAGAGCTAGGAGGTGAATGCAGTCTTGTATGGACTTTTTGTTTTTTCTCCATACTGCCAAATTTTCTAAACCACTTCCCTTCACTAACTCATCTCAGATACTTATGCCGCTGTTTAGTATTACTGTTTATCAGTGCTGCCCACTAGAAATATAATGTGAGTCATCTGTAATTAAAATTTTCCCAGTAGTACATTAAAATTTTTTGAAAATTACCTTTAATAATATATTTTATTTAAGATAGTATATCCAAAGTATTATAATGGATTGAAGTATTCAACATATGGTCAATATTTTAAAAATTATTAATGAGAAATTGTGTATTATTTTTTGCCATTATTACACATCACAATTCAGTGAGTAAATTTTCATCAGAAATACTGACCTATGTTTAGATGTCATAAAATTTTACAGGTGAACAAGTGGATCACATACCCAAGCTGTCCAAAACATATTTAAAGGTTTTCCAATAACACAAATATCAGCTTTTAAATTTAAATTTGAATTCATAAAATTAATAAAACTAAAAATTCAGTTCCTTTGTGACTTTAGACACATTTCACTAGTTCACTAGCCATGTGTGGCTAGTTTCTACCGTTTTGAACAGTATAAATGTAGACTGTCAGGAAGATATTCCTCCTGTCATGGCCATAAGCACGAATTTTGCCTTAAGGTAACAACTAGCCATCAACTAGCCCAATAAAAAGACATCAGGATATGGGCTCTCTTGGGGGCAAGTTCTCTTGCTCCTCCTGTCTAAAATAGGAGTTGCTATTGGTTGGGCAGTTGTGGGTTCTAATTATTGGTGTGTAACTATAAAAATATCTCTGACTTCTCCTGAATCATCTGAGCCTTCTGGTGGTGGGAGCCTTTGAGGAAGAGGGAAAAATCAAAGTATTTATTCTAAGAACTAGAAAATCTGTTTTTATTTCTAGTAGGCTAGGTGACTGTTATCAGACCAAAATGAATGATTTAAAAAATTGCATAAGAACTGACAGGGAAAAGAAGATCTTAACAGATGTTGATAGAAGGTAAAATAATGTTGAGATTAATTTGTCTTAGTAGGAGTTTTCATCCTGATTGTTCTTTCCCAGCCTGGTCTTATCCAGACCTGGAGGCAACATGGTCACGGCTGGTTTATGCTTGAGTTAATGTGCTAATCAGACTGTGCACTTTCTAGGAGATGTTTAATTATGACAGGCTGTGCGTTTGGGAGTCTTAAAATTAGCTAAGAGGAAAAAAATCTTTGGAGGGAAGCCAAAGCAAACACCCAAACAAACAAGCCAGATAATACCCTTCTCCACCTTCCCAAAGCAACCTTTTAAGTAAAGAACTCCACTGATTTCTGAAGATGAAATCCGTTTTTGATTTATTTTCAGATGTAGCTTGTACTTTAATAGAAAGTAATAATGTGTTGTGACTGACCCTGGAAAGTTTAGTTTTTTAGATCTTTTGAAATGTTGGGGCAATTTAACTCATAATATTGTCCTTAGAATCCCTCATATGCAAGTTCATCTATATCTCAGTTGTATTTCTTACATTTTAATATTTACATGGCATAATTTAATTGAGGAGAACATTTTAATTTGAGAAGAAATGTGTTTTATGGCACCAGATTCAACGTGAATTGGTTTTATATCTCCCCACCCTAAGTAACATTTGCAAGTATATGGGTTACTTAGTTTCAACCTAGCTACTGTCCTGGTGCTGTGATGAGAATTAAAAATTTTTTGCATTGTTTCATAATTATTATTGAGATCTGCTTCATGGTCATGAAAGGTCTTCTTTAAACCTCTTATTGAGATACCTGTGTTTACTGCGAGAAAGCTGTGAGAATAGAGATTTTTTCTACCCTCACAGAGATGATCTTTCTTTGGTCAGTCATTATCTGTTAAGTGATTTAGAAACATTAACTGATTTAGCCTTTCAAGAGTCCTGGGAGTTATGTCGTAATTAACATTTTTCAGAGACAGAAATCTGATGTCATATGAATTTCTGAAGGTTCGAGATTGGAGTCTGTGGATAAGTAGACCTAGGATTTAAGTCAGTACTGGTTTCATTTCTTGGGTAGACAGCTTTAATTCTGCTGAGAAGGACTACATGCCACCTGTTGATTTTTAAAAAAAGGATTGATCATTAATTCTTTCCTTTTATTGCACAGATTATAGAAGTTATTATATAGATTTGCCCAGGTGTGCGTGGTTTCAATTCAGGGGATACTTTTGACTGAGTTTTTTGTTTGTTTGTTTTTATTCTTATCATTCTGCTGTTTGAAAACATGAGTTACAATACTTTGATGTGATCGTTATATCCTTAATCTATTTATGATAGAGACTCAGAGCATTTTAGACTTGGAAGCCAGCTTTGGTATCTTAGGGTTCTTCCTCATTTTCCCAAATAGGAAAAAGAAGTCGAAGTGGTTTTCTTACTAACACCCACTAAATTAGTGGCTTGAGTCACAATCCTGGTCAGTTGGTCCTCTCTCAGTTCAATATTCAGTCTGTCAGAATGAAAAACTATGCACATACGCAGGACCATAAACATAAACTGCACAGTGTACAGACCACTAGCTTTTCATCTTACATGAAATGATATTTAAAGATGTTTAGCAATTTAAGAGTTAAGGAAAATTATTGATTTACCCACAAGATAACATATATTTTAGCATTACAGTTGTTTTAGATTTGTCATAGACAAATTGCTAAGGAATTATGAGACTTTTATTTAAATTATTTCAGATTCTGCAATATTTGTCAAACTTCTAACTCAATGTTTAACCTCTTTGTTATGTACAGCTAAATGCCCACTGTGTAATTCTCTTTTATCAATACCATCCAAAACAGCATAGAATTGGAAGGTGGTATTAATTTCAGAGATTTGTAAATATACTTCCTTCATTCTGTTATTAAATATAATAATAATATCAATAACAGATTACATTCTTCATTGAGGACTGATGAGGTACCAGGTTTTAGTCTAAGAGTTTTTCATGGTTTAATTTCATCTTTTCATCCATTCTGTGGGATAGATATCTTTAATTTAATTTTTTAGCTAAAAGCTGAATTAGAGAACTTCGGTAATTTGCTAGTGTGTAACAGAGGCAGCCCCAGGTGTCCTGGTTTTAGAACGTGTATTCTTAACCATTGTGCTCTTCTGCCTCTATGCAACATTAATATTAGGCTGGGAATTACCATTTTTGTAGACCAAAAATAATCAAATATCTGCCATTTCATATGGTTCAATCTAATAACAACTGTTACCATTTATTGGTAGCATAGTGTGTACCAGACAGAATTAGTTCTTCCCTCTTTCCTTTGTAAAATTTCATTTAATCTTTATGTTCAATTAAATCCTTGCAACAACCCCGGAAGATAGGAAATATCACCTTTTTTTTTTTACAGGATTGGGATATTGAGATTCCGAGTGGTTAGGTAGCTTTCCCAAGTCACACAGCTAACAACTGGAGAAGCCCATTTTAAGCCCATATCTGTCAGATACTGAAGACCATGCTCCTAATCACTCCTGGGAGGTTCTGACATGGACTGTGTTAGAATCTGGAATTTCTTACTTTTATCTGGGGCTCATCTGCATCCTACCACAGTGGTTCTGGAGTAAAACTGTATGTTTGTATGTTTTGCTATCAGTAAATAAGTCATTGGAAATAAAGGTAAGAATATGGTTTATGGGTTATTCTTAAACCTGAGGCGGACTGGTACACCTCATCCTGATACCTACTGCGGTAGGCTTCCATAACAAAGTGCCGCAGACTGGATGGCTTCAACAACAGGAATTTATTTCCTCATATTTCTGGATGTTGTATGCTGTACGCCTTCCCCTGGGAATCACCCAGCCTGAGGGAGGGGTGCCTATAGAACTGCAGAATATTATAGGGACCTTAGAGATTGTTCTAGTTCATTTATCTCATCTGATAGGTGAACTTACTAGATAGTTAAATGTCTTTTTTATGGACTCAGTGTCAAGCTGAATGGTGGGTGGTAGGTCTTCTAACTTTAGTTAGTATTTCTAGTTCATCATGCCAACCATTGTGTTGATCATAAAATTGGTTTTAAAAGTGCCTAGATAATTCTGGGGAGAACATGAAAGAACCCTAATTCCTTATTGAAAAGATGGGCTTTGGAGCTGTATGGATATGATTTTGAATCGTAGCTTTTGAATCGTTTATCTCCCTTTATGATTTTGGCAAATTACTTCTCCAAGTCTAAACTTAACTCATCTATAAAGTAGGACTTTAACCTTCCTCTTAGGTTAGTTATGAAGATTAAATGAGAAAATGCAAGTGAAATGTTTAGTACTTGGTGCATATGCACTCAGCAAATGATAGCTATTACTGTAATTATTAGTAGCATTATTTAGTATTAATAGTACTAAATAGTAATATTAAAATTATTTGTTTATAAATAAAAACAATAAAATGAATTCAGAAATATATAAAGATGGAAGGCACTTGTCTTCCTCTCGGCCTCTGGCTTCCTCCCTGATCCCTCTGGACTTAGGAAGGTTATCTGCTGCTTTCTATAATTCTCACAAAATTTGTGGCATCTTGGCTATGATTGCTGTGTAGAATTTCAGCCTGAAGTAGACAACATTTCATTCAAAAAAGCATTTATTAAATCTTCGCTGAATCTTGGGGTCTTCAACAGATAAACAAGGGCATTAATGCCTGTCTCACAAAATTATTGTGAAAACCTTAAAGAAAATTAAAAGAAAAAAATGCTAGAGTCAGCATTCATTGAAATGTTCTCACTTGTGGACATTGTATTAAGTTCTTTATATGTCCCGTGTCAGGGTCTTCACTACTCTGTAAAGTAAGTTCCCATTACATAAGAGGAAGCTAAAGCACAGACATTATAAATAACTTGCTTATGGAATTAAGTATGTACATTATACATTAAAACCTGTTATATAATAAGTAGTCCAAAATTGCCAGTTTCTCTCTTTCCTTCCCTTTTCTCTCATTTGTCATGGCCACATAACAGTAATTCACCTAACTGTTCTAATAAAATGCGATGAACCTAACCTACTTCTCTCAGAGTATTGTGCTTAGGATCAGATGACTTAATAGATAGGGAGGTACTTCAAAAACTTGAAAGCATCAGCAGTGTGGAAAATGGTTAACATACTGTTTCTGTCTCCTGTCATTCCTCCCAGCTTTTAAGGCTCCAGTCACTGTACCTTGACAGAGTTTCTCTAGAAGTCATAGGGACAGTTCGGACAAAGGAATGAAAGAAGGTTTTGTCTTCATGAGAGAAAAGTGGCAGATGGCCTTTAATATCCAGTATGTTTACAAGTGTTGACTGTTGAAGTAGGGTCTTGAAAATCTGTGACATGTCGGTGTTAATAATTAGTTTGCTAAGCATGACCTAAGGGTGAGACCTTAGTAAAAGAGCAAATTATCTACATGGGAAGTGAGCCTACCTTGCTTCTTAGTATCCACATCTTAATACAACTTAGTGATATGACAATATCAAACAATGTGATAAAAATCTTTTGAAAAGTAGTTTCTTTTGAGCTCTGGCAAAGGGACTAAAGAAAAAATAGGTTGAGGAGAAGATAGACTTTGCATGATCAATAGAATTTGTTTACATTTTTTAGGAATTAGAAAATTGAATTTGACAATGATTCCTTTCTATGGAGGAATGAACCAAATACAAGTTCTATAGGGAAAAATGACATACTTCAATGTTTTTCATGGATTTAGAAATTGTTAAAGGTCTCTAGACATATATCAGGCTGTCAGGTCATATGTAGTTTAAGGCAAGAAGAGATGAGTGATGTACACAAAGTGAAAGCATTTTATACAACAGAGATTTAAACAAACAAAAATGGCACTTCAACATAAGATCAATTTAAGAAATGATCTATGGTGAATGCCTTTCTGACTATATTCCTTTTTCCTATGGTAGGATTACCAAATACTGATCTCAAATTGCAATTTCATTTAATGTAATCTTAGAAAGCTCAGGTCAGTTGGAAGAATCTGAACTGCTAGTGATCTAAACAAGTGTCTTTTCCCCACATGCTATACTTTTAATTCTCTTTGGTGACTTCCTCTTCTCCCAATATATTCTCTTTTTTGTGCCTTCCAGTTAACAGCTTCTCCTGAGTAACTCCCTGTCACCCCACCTTATATGGGAACCTTGATTTCCAGGCTAGTGAGGGTGCTCTAACCAGAGGGAGTTGTGGAACAAAAACACAGGAGTTACCTCTTGAGAATAGTGATGAAACAGGGTGATGGGGATGTTCTTACTTCTCACTGGTTTTCCTTGGCCAAGTTACTCCTAGAAGTTACTTTGGGACTTTGAGTTTTGTTGAGCCTCTTGGTTTGAAATCATGGGCTCAAAAGCACACTTGTAAAGTACTTTGAGTTATGTGACTAAAGGTAAAGATTGTTTTTCCTTTTCTTTTTTTTTTTCCCATAGCTCAGAATATCTACAGAGAAAACTAAATGTTATCAGTGGTCTATACTGATGAATTCCAATTGGGGGGGAAAAAAAAACGACTCATGTTAAACCACAATAATGTAGAGCTTCAATATGAATGTTCTCCCGCTTGAGAAATGGCATTTGCTGTTGCACATTGTCTGTAATACACTTGTCACCTCCCTTGGAATTTTTCTGTGGGGTTGGGCTTGGCCTGGACTGTGTAGAACCCATCATTGAACTATTCAGCTATTCTGATATTTTCTATTTTTTAAAACATAAGAGAAGTGAAAGAATGAGTCAAATGAAGATCTTGGAAGCATTTAGGATCATAATAGATGTGAAAAGTTTACTTAATATTGGTCTGCCTGTAGAAAGCCGGTCTTAGACTTGTGATGGTTTTAAAGCTTGAGCATGTCATTCTTAAAGAAGGAAATATATTTTGTTCAAGCCATAGACTTTAGATATATGAAATTTAATTTGTTAAAGTCTTATATGAAATTCATTCTAATTCTCATTAAAACCAAGTAGCTGCTATTGCCTTTTCCTAAGCATGGAGCAGCTATTAGCGTAACTTTCAAATACAATAAATAATACCTGTGAAAATTTATAATGTAATGAAATGTTATAAAAATAGAACATGGATTCTGTGGAAAAATTGACCTACGTTGAATTCTTGACTTTACCTCTTACCAAATGAATCTTTAAATAGTTTATTGAATCTTCAAAGCCTTGGTTACCTCAATTTTAAATGGAGAATTATTTTATTAAATGGAACTACATGAAAATTCCAGTATTGAAACATTTTGACTTACAAAAATTTGCAGGGTTTAACCTAATACCTCTGTTACAGGATTATTTTCTTTTGAGGAAAGGATTAAGTGAGATGAGGAAGAAATGTATATGAAGCCCTCAAAATGTGTGACCTCCCTTTCTAATGGCAGGTTGTAGAAGGCAAATTCATGACGATGCTAGAGTCTTTTCTTTCAGCAAACATTTTGAAGTTGAGAGTGTTTGATGTTGAAATCTGTTTGTGAGGTATTGCTAATGACTGTAAAAATTTCCAGGAACTAAGAGAAGTTAACTCCTAATTTTCTGCACTGCAAAATTTCTGAAGCATTTTAAGGGATATTTTGTAAATGACAGCATACCTTTTTTTTCTTAATTATAGTTTTGAAAAATTTTAAGCTCATGATTGATTTTGAATTAGCAGTGGTTTTCAAAGTTTTCTCCAAATTTCTTGGCCTTTTTTTAAACTTACTGTCAAACCAAAAATTGAGGGACATATAAAGAGAACTATTTTAGGACATTAACAGTGAATCCTCTCCGAAAAAACAAAGGATTTAAAGAACTATGTTTTTACAATGTCAGGTACAGAGTATTTAAACCCATACCTGAGTTCCTAGCATACTATCTTCATGGGTCTGTGCGAGCCCCATTTTTTCATTCATTTATTAATACATTCTTTAATCAGTACTCATTCTCCAGTCTCTTCCCTCCCTACAGTAGCAATCTTTCTAATGTGCTGAGGTGTGTCCTTCTCTTGGTGTTCTACGTGAATGTTTTACAAAAATGGTATTGTGTATAGGACTGATTTTGTTTCTTGCTTGTTTTCATCTGGTATTATCTTTTCGAAGTTATCCATGCGATTGTTTCTTTTTTGTCCTTTGCTTCTCACTGCTGCATAGTATTTCATAGTTGCATCTGCCACATGTTAAATACCCATCTCCCAGAAATGGACACTTAGATCCTGCTGCTTCAAAGGACATCATAATGAAAATAAAGCATACTGTGATAGCATAAATATTATATAGTCGTCCGCTGACTTTATAATTTAGGGACTTTGTCTACTAAATGGAAGAACACTAATTCATATTGTAACAAAGTATAGGATTTTCATATTTATTTGGTTTTTTAAATATATAATTTATTTTATTATCATTAATCTACAATTACATGTGCAATATTATGGTTATTAAACTACCCCTTCATCAGGTCCTCCCCCACATACCCCACTACAGTCACTGTCCATCAGCGTAGTGAGATGCTATAGAATCACTACTTGTCTTCTCTGAGTTGTACTGCCCTCCCCGTGCCCCCCCAACATTACATCTGCTAATCGTAATGCCCCTTTTTCCCTCTTATCCCTCCCTTCCCGCCCATTTTCCCCAGTCCCTTTCCCTTTGGTAACTATTAGTCCGTTCTTGGGTTCTGTGAGTCTGCTGCTGTTTTGTTCCTTCAGTATTTTTTCTTTGTTCTTATACTCCACATATGAGTGAAATCATTTGATACTTGTCTTTTTCGGCTTGGCTTATTTCACTGAGCATAATACCCTCTAGCTCCATCCATGTTGTTGCAAATGGTAGGATTTGCTTTCTTCTTATGGCTGAATAATATTCCATTGTGTATATGTACCACCATCTTCTTTATCCATTCATCTACTGATGGACACTTAGGTTGCTTCCATTTCTTGGCTATTGTAAATAGTGCTGCGATAAACATAGGGGTACATCTGTCTTTTTGAAACTGGGCTGCTGCATTCTTAGGGTAAATTCCTAGGAGTGGGAATCCTGGGTCAAATGGTATTTGTATTTTGAGTTTTTTGAGGAACCTCCATACCGCTTTCCACAATGATTGAATTAATTTGCATTCCCACCAGCAGTGTAGAGGGTTCCCCTTTCTCTACATCCTCGCCAACATTTGTTGTTGTTTGTGTTTTGAATGTTGGCCATCCTTACTGGTGTGAGGTGATATCTCATTGTGGTTTTAATTTGCATTTCTTTGATGATTAGCGATGTGGAGCATCTTTTCATGTGCCTGTTGGCTATCTGAATTTCTTCTTTGGAGAAGTGTCTGTTCATATCCTCTGCCCATTTTTTAATTGGATTATTTGCTTTTTGTTTGTTAAGGTGCATGAGTTCTTTATGTATTTTGGATGTCAACCCCTTATCGGATATGTCATTTATGAATATATTCTCCCATACTGTAGGATGTCTTTTTGTTCTACTGATGGTGTCCATTGCTGTACAGAAGCTTTTCAGCTTGATATAGTCCTACTTTTTCATTTTTGCTTTTGTTTCACTTGCCCGAGGCGATATTTTCATGAAGAAGTCCCTCAAGTTTATGTCCAAGAGATTTTTGCCTATGTTTTTTTCTAAGAGTTTTATGGTTTCATGACTTACATTCAAGTCTTTGATCCATTTTGAGTTTACTTTTGTGTATGGGGTTAGACAATAGTCCAGTTTCCTTCTCTTACATGTAGCTGTCCAGTTTTGCCAACACCAGCTGCTGAAGAGGCTGTCATCTCCCCATTGTATATCCAAGGCTCCTTTATCAAATATTAGTTGACTGTATATGTTTGGGTTAATGTTTGGATTTTCTGTTCTGTTCCACTGGTCTGTGGGTCTGTTCTTGTGCCAATACCGAATTGTCTTGATTACTGTAGCTTTGTAGTAAAGCTTGAAGTCAGGGAGCATAATTCCCCTTGTTTTATTCTTCCTTCTCAGGTTTGCTTTCCCTATTTGGGGTCTTTTGTGGTTCCATATGAATTTTAGAACTATTTGTTCCAGTTCATTGAAGAATGCTGTTGGTATTTTGATAGGGATTGCATTGAATCTGTAGATTGCTTTAGGTAGTATAGCCATTTTGACAATATTTATTCTTCCTAGCCAAGAACATGGGATGAATTTCCATTTGTTAGTGTCCTCTTTAATTTCTCTTAGGAGTGTCTTGTAGTTTTCAGAGTACAGGTCTTTCACTTCCTTCATTAGGTTTATTCCTAGGTATTTTATTCTTTTTGATGCAATTGTGAATGGAATTGTTTTCCTGATTTCTCTTTCTGTTAGCTCGTCATTAGTGTATAGGAAAGCTACAGATTTCTGTGTATTAATTTTGTATCCTGCAACTCTGCTGAAATCAGATATTAGTTCTAGTAGTTTTGGAGTGGAGTCTTTAGGGTTTTTTATGTACAATATCATGTCATCTGCAAATAGTGATAATTTGACTTCTTCTTTGGGCTGGCCTTAGCTCAAGCAGTTACTTTGCCTCAAATTGTGTGTTTTGCTTTTTTAAAATTACAAACCCTAGAAACTCTTTGCTACGTGTCTTAATGGCACGTAAGCTAACTAAGGTGTAAGACAGATGGTATGGGAGCTATCACAAAGGAACCACAGTTTGGATACTTTTTAATGTTTGGGCTGCACTGAAGTTACAGTAATGTTAAGCAATCCCAAACTTTGTCTCTTATGCCCTCCCTTACCTCCTATTACCTCAATAGTTCTTCATTATGTTCCCCAGAACCTTCTTTGTTCCTTGACCGCTGCAGTGTCACTCACCATAAGTTCCCCTCTCCCCTGCTTCTTTGCTTTCCTATCCTATCCTGTTGATTTTGTGCCTTAAGTGAATGTCTTCCCATTTATCAAACGCTAGAAGAGAAGAGGCAAGCAGCTTCATGTCCTGAAAGCTTCCAAAATTAAGCCAGGGGAATATTCACAAGATAATTTTTGAAAGTTTACCCTGCATTTCCCAATATGAAAATAATGTGTACAATGAGGGAAATGCAGAAAATAGAAGTGAAAGGAAATCTGCCACTCATATATTCACTAGAGATAATATTACTCCTTGGATTGTAGTTTTAAGACTTTATTTTCTTTAGAAAGTATTTTTCTTATGACTTTCATGTTTATTAAGTCTTTTTCACATTTACTATGGAAAATGGAGGAAGGTACCAAAAAAAAGTCATTTATATCTCAGTGCCTATACATAATCATTGTTGACATTTTGGTATATTTCATAAATACAAGTTTTTTTAAAATAATGTGAACATTCGGAAAACAGGTTTGTATTCTCCTTTTAGTGTGATACATTAAATAATAATTAGGTTTATTCCTGTTATCACAAATTGTTAAATGTACATTGTTAGGCATACATTATTTATTTTTATTATTTCACTGAATAAATGAAAACACATCTAACTTAAACATTCCGTATTTTTGGACTTCTAGTTGGCTTCTGTTACTTCACTTGCCTAGAAAATGCTGTGAATATACCCTCTGTTATTAGTTATGTCCTTTGGATATGTTATTAGAATTTCAAAGTATATTACCCATTTAATTCCATTTATTGTGATTTTTTTATTGTTATTAACCCATTTAGTGCTTGGTACTTAACTGTTAAAATATATTAACATTTCAAAAGGAATACATGCTTCTGTATAATGAATACTGATGAAGCAACAGAAAAAATTAGAAACTCCTCTTTACTTCTAAGAGGTAACCACCTGTATCTGTATAATCTGTGTCAGTGTCTATATAGGTACACATATATGCACATATATATTATGAATTCAGTACTAGATCATGGGTATTCTTACGTCATTTCCATACTTCCTTTCTATAGTGCATTTTACATTTCTTTACTGTTGGCCATTTTAGTTCTAACCTTTTTTGTTTTTGTATCACAGATCATTCTGCAATGAGTATCTTTGGAGAAATTTACATGTGCTCATGGATATGTACTTCTGTAGTCTCCTTTATTTTCTTAAGAAAGTCCAAAATGTGGTATTTTGGTCTTTTTCAGTATTAGTTTTTTAGGGAAGAAAGATTAAATTGTATTTAGATTTTCTCTGTTATACCATATGTCATCTTACATTAGATTTATTCTACTAGCAGATGAACTAGTTGGGCCACTGTGTGTTGTTAAATTCTGTGAACTGAGTTTGCTGGAGGGTCTAATGCTTAAGTATGTGTGCATCAGGACGTTTAGGTAAATAGTCTGTGCCAGACAATCCATTCATCCTGTCCATCTACTAAGTACATACTCTGTTAGGTATATTGCCCATTTTAATGCATCCAGAGTATTTTGTCTTAGAATGGATAGCTTCTTGGAGACAGCATCTCTTTTTTTCTTTCCAAAGGAAGACTGGAAGAAAGTCAATTTGATTCAAAGTTGAAAGGTATGGTTAAAAGACATGCTGAGTTAGCTAAGATTGCTAGTATTTTGAGGACAAAGACAGAACTTAAGGACAATTTTACAGATTGAGTTAAGAAGAATTATTAATGAACAGGACTGAGTTCAGGAAGAGTAGATACGCTTTAAGTAAGATATGTTTAAGTAAGATATGCTTGACAGAGAAGAATCAATATTGAATATCTTACGTTCAATATATAAGTTTTAATAAATGTCATTATGGATAGTCTGATTAAAATTCTAAGCGAGGGGACCATGCTATGAGTATTGTTATTTTCAAAAATTATTAAAAATTACTGCAAATGCTCAGGCCACTGGTATATTTATTTTGGCTTCTAAATTTTAGGAGGAATGTTGATAAATTAAAAATGGCTTAAAGATAAGAAAGAATGATGAGAGGTTTTGGAATGGTTGTTAATGATGAAGAGTAGCTGAGAGATGACTAAGTACTCAGTAATTGTGATCAGATGTGCTGGGCCTGTGATATAGGGGAAACAAGGCCTGTCTTAGCTTTCTAGCCAACCATGCTTTGCAAAATACATTCCTCAGTGCCTTTCCCTGTGTGTAGATCATTCTGTAGGGGGGAAAAATATCACAATGACATAAAGTCAATTGCTCTGGGACTCTTGGGCCCTTTGCTGTTTTGCTTTAGAAAGGAGTAACGGGTAAGGGATGGGCATGAATATCCGCAGGAATGTAATAGGTAAATAAAAAAAATTCCATTTTAATAATGTTTGTCAACTCAAGAGGTCAAACTATTTTCACTTAATGTATTTTTATATTTTAGAACAGCTCTATGAGGAAGAGCGGAGGAAATTTTTATTAAACAATTCTTCAGTTCTAGACTTTGGAGATAGGTGACCTTGGCAGAGGTCACAGGTATTAGCAGTGACAGAAATGTCATACCTTTTAATCTGGCAACCTGTTCACTAGACAGCATTGCCTGTAGAAACCAACAAATGTGTTCATATGCAATTCTGAATCCCATTTAAGTTGAACTTTAACTTGTCCAGACAGACGCACAGTCTAGAAGTGAATCTTTTCTGCTCTCTGAGCTTTTGGCCCAGGAAAGACAAGGTGGACAAAATTAAGACAGACCCAGCATGTTACAATCTTGCTTTCTTCTGTCTCTCTGTAATAGCTACATTTCTTTCTACTCCTAATAGACTTGTAAGGAAAGACTGCATACTGAAAATGGAAGAAAGTCCATTTGTGGAAGGACAGAATGAAAGGTATTGACATATAAAAGAAAAGGTTTGAGTGCAGCATAAGGTAATGTGGATATAGTCAGGATGGACTCTACTTTTGGTAGTCCTTTAGTTCTATGGCAAAAAATTTTTCTCCCAGCATCTTTCTTTAGAACCAATAGCTCCTTTCAGTGACAGGGTTTAAAAAAAGAAGTTTATAGGTGGGAAGAGAAGTCAACTCGAGTCAAAAATTACATCATAGTTAAAAGTCTCCTGGGCAGTTAGTTGACAGAAACCAACAAGATCATTTGGAATGGATTACTTTATTATGGCATGAAGGAACATTCATGAGCTTTTGGATATGCCCCGAGAGTACCGAATTGGTAGTTTATTTTGGGATTTTTAAAAAAGAAATAATTACTCCAATTATTAACTGCTTTCTTGTTGCTTATGACATTGTTTCCATATGAAACCTTATCAAAATAGTTAGGTAATCCACTGTTGAATGAATCCTTCATTGAAATGTCATAGTTTAATTCTTAAGTGCAATCTTGTTCCCATGGAATGTCCATCATATTCTAAATTCATATCCCTATTATAATATATTTATGGTACAAACTAAACTTTTCAATTACGGCTGCAGACTTGACTTAAAGGTATAGGAGAAATGAATCGTTCTGATTTCCTGCCATCGACCTTTTTGTTTACTATAAAGACAACAAAAAATGCCTACCATTGCATTAGGAAATCATACAGTCTGTGGGGTTGTCTCTTTTTGTTCATGTATCTGTCTCATGACTGCTTTTCTCTGGCTTTCATTGTTAAGAGCATTATTTTTCCCAAGGAATATTTTTCAAAAGAATTTTATTAACAACCATGTATTTTTGAGGTCTCCAAGGGTAAAAGACAGTTTAGGCTTTTCCACTGGCAGTGCCACTTGTTAGCTTTTTGCAGGAGGCAAGGAGGTAAACAGGTGAACCATTACAACACAATGTGCTAAGTGATCTAAAAGAAGTATGTTGAAAGACAAAAATGAGGCATTGAGAAAGATGCTCCATATTTTTCAGACTACTTGAAAAAGGGAAAAATCTGCAGGTGTAAGTGAGGGAATGGGAGGAGATGTGTGGGACCTTGCAAGGCCTACGGAGAAAATGATCCTTGGGCTGACAATGAAGAATGGTAAGAGAGTTCATCTGGGAGTTAATATGGAGGTTGAAAGTGGGGGGATGCCATCACAATCGAAGGAATGGCAACAGCATGAACTATTAAGTGTAGTTACAGGGAATGGAGATAATGTGGTAAAACTTAGAATAGCTAATGCATCTGGGAGCTGAACTGAGCCAAATAATATAAAAGCATAGCCAAGTGGCCTTATGGTATTATCAATTTGGTGTATTTACAGACTTCTAATATAAGTTGGGACAAAAAGTAGGCTGGACTGGATGGCCTGTACAATCTCCTCAAAGAGCTACAGTGATTCTGAGGGTTTCTTTGAACTGGGTGTTGCTCAGTTCCATAGAGTAAATTCCTGTCTCTAGTATGGTGGGGGATGGGAAAGTGGACCTGAGTTGATATCCTTGGGCAACAGGTATGATGGAAAGAACATGTTCTGTGTTGTGAGCAAGATTTCTTGGGTAATCATTTTTGGTTTTAATTATTTTCTTGATGTCTAAAATGAGGGCATTGAAGGATCATCTCCTAGGCACATTCATTCATTCATTCACCATGTATTGAACACCTACCAGTTTCCTAGAACTTTCTTTGAAATCTTTAGATACAGTTGAGTGGGGTAAAGCTCAACTCCCATAGCTACACAGAATATCACCCTCTAGAGCTGTTGAGTGGGAAGGCAGACTGAGGGAGAGTGATTTGCAAAAAGCTATGCTGTAAGAGCATTTAAATTCTGAAACTAGATCAGGTTTGTGGATAGCCAGGGAGCAGGAAGGGGATAATAGCTTCTGTTGACTTTTTACTAAATGTCAGGCACTGCCCTAAATATTACATATGCTTATTTAATACTCAGAAAAACTATGTGGTAGATGTATTATTTTCATTTTATAGATGAAGAAAAATGAAAACGAGAAGGTAAGAAAATTACCTAAGGTCATCCCCCTAAGTAAAGGAGCTTCAAACTCAGATTTGTCTGATTTCTAGCTGTATTCTGAAACAGTGATTGCCAACTGTTTGGGCCCCACTCCAGGCCTAAGGCATCAGAATTTCAGGAAGTACAAGAGAGATGTGTTTATTTTTAAATAATCCATCAAGTGATTTCACCGTGCAATCACAAGAGGGAAGTCTTGTGTAAAGATTTATAAAAAATGGCAGAAAACCTACTGGTTGGAACAAAGGATAAGCAACTGAAAGAGTAAGACAGCATTGTGTTTTGAGAAGCGTGCTAGACATGGCACCTGGATGCACATGCCTGTCCTGGAGAGTGAAGTGTTGCAGGGAAAGGACAGAGAGCAGGGAGGGGGACCGCAGTGCTCGTCCTTGCTTCTTTACGAACTGGCAGTGTAAGTGAGGCAAGAAAAAGATTGGGCTGGATACCTTGTAAAGCCCTGTGGAAGAGCTGCAGTTCTGTGATTATCAGACATGTAAAAGAATTAGGTGTTGTATAGGCTTCATTTAGTTTGGTTAAAAATATTTTTTTGGAGTAAAAGAATCCATGTAATTGACTTTAATGGTACAAATTTACATGATTTTAGACAAATACAAAATGCCAAATCAGAATATAGAAACAATCTCTTATAAACCTCTGTGGTAATTTTTATTTTTATTTTTATTTTCTTAGCAATAACTACTTATTGACTCACCAAGAAGTACTAGAAAAATGACCAAGGACTTAATTGGCCATAAATAATACTTGTCTGGCCTTTTCAAATCCCTTTAAACAATAATGTTGCATAGATATTTATAGGTTGAATATCATTTTATATTTTTCCAAAATTGTTGAGAAAATTCCAAGTTCAGAGCAAAATGTTCATTTGAAAGTCAAATTTACCAGATAAGGTAGCTTGTGAGTCCTCTCTAGCATCAACTATTTCAACAAGGTTTTGTTACATTTTAGTAGCTTTGTCAAGAACTTGGATGAAGATGCTGAAAACAAGAATGTAAAATTTTCAGCTAAGGCAAAATTGAGAAGGAAAACATAGGATTCATATCCAATGTAGTAAAATGAGATAAAACCAATAAATTATTGGTTTTATGTACCTGCTTTCCCATTCCTCCATTTTTTTTCTACTATAGGATAGAAGGGTCACTGCTTGATAGCAATTCATGGAAGAAAATCTGTATGTCATAAACTCAAAATGAGCCCTTGTGCAACACAGTCTTAAAATTAGCAGATTGTGCCCTTCGTGAGGGAGAGAAACTCTTTCAGTTAGTCTCTATTGAGGATGTGCTGTTTACTGGTGAATTGACAAAGGTCACTAAGATAAGGAGAAGCTCCTAGAATTATTATCAAGAAGTTTAGAGGCAACTGGTTGTGTTTAGCCTGAAGAAAACAAGACAGGGTTAGGAAGTCATCCTGCTTTTATCTTCAGTTCTTGAATGTCTGTTTTAGGAATATTTCTATCTAGAGTAGCCAGGTGGGTAGAAGTTTATAGCGACACAGATACCATGTAAGTATGAGCAAACAAAGTAAGTGTTTCAGACAGTGGAACAGGCTGCTGTCTCTGGAAAAATGCAACTAAGGACAGATTATCTTTGGACAGGGCTGTCACAGAAGGGGCTAGACTGAATGCTGGTGGGTGTGGGTTAGGCCCCTTTAGTTCTCTAATTTAGAAGTATGTATTCTAGTAAATTATTTAGAAAAATCAATTTACTGATCAGTAAAATATTTAGTCAAAATCAAATCCCTTTTCTATATAAGACTCAGAAGTTCTCAGGCTGTTTTTTCGTGCGTAGATGTCCTTCTCATACCTGGATGACTTTTGTCATCTTCCAGATCTTAGTTCACTTTCACTTAATCCAGGAAGCCTTCCTGACTTTCCTATTTAGGTCTTTTTTCCTGTTATCCATGCTCATACCCTGTATTTCTCATTCATGGCATTGATCAGTTACAATTTACATTTGATTGTGTAGCTGTTTGATTAGATTAGTATGTGTTTCCCCTACTGAAATATAAACCTCCTAAGGAAAAAGGCATTTTCTGTTTTTCTTTCACTATTGAACTCCTAGTGCCTTGTGATCTGTGCATATCACAATAAATGTGTTGAATGAATAATGTAAGTGGAAGGGATTACACTTTCTATAGACGTACAGAAGAGAATATTTAGAGAAAGGATGTGATACAGTGACCTTATGGCAATAAGTTGATTTTATATAGGGCTTGCATTTTTTAGACTGTTTTTACTTTTTCAAAAAGTCCTATAAGCTAGTATTATTACATTGTACCATATCATATTAATTTTACAGATAAGAAGATTTTATTTCTCTCGGCTTTACAGAGAAGGACAGATAACTAGATCAAAATGAAGAGCTATTAAATAAGAGACCATGTATTTGCGATTTTAGGAAAATAGCCATGTAGTTGTTCTACCCAGATGTTATATTCTTTTATAACTTGCTTCAAATGGCATATTATCTATAGAGTTGTCTTAATTTTTGTATAGGACTGAACTTATAGTTCAGGCTGCTATAACAAAGTCCCATAGACTATGTGGCTTAAACAACAAACATCTCTCAGTTCTGGAGGCTCAGAAATCCAAGATCAAGGTGCCAGCAGATTTTCGTGTTTGTGTATGACCACCATCTTGCTGGTCCCTTATAGGGACACAGATACCAGCATGGGGGCTCTATGCTCAAGCTCTTACCTAAACCTACTTACCTCCCAAAGGCTCCACCTTCAAATATATGAATTTTGGGGAAGGCACAAACATTCAGTCTATAGCAAAGACTAAGCTAAGCTATGTTGTATTTATACATACTCACCTAATATATATAGATAGTTAAAAATCGCTTGTGGAATTCTCAGTTGTATTTTAGAGACCTTGATAGGTAGAATTTGAAATGTGAAAGTAACACTGCCATCTAGTGACAATGAACCTGAATGAAATTTGAAGTCTAGGGTTAAGCTCCTGGGAATGGGAAAAGAAGTTATTCAAAGAGTGGGCCAGGTACCTAACTTGGGGCAGTCATCTCTTCTTGTGAATATTTGGGGTAGCTGATTCTTATGAAAGTCATGAATTAATAATGAATAAGCTACATGCTCTTAGCTGTAGAATATTACCCATGTAGTAAGTAGATCAAGTGATTTCCTATGATTGTGCCTCTTGTCTGGTATCTATCTCCATTTTCTGCACTCTCTCCACTGCTTAGGAGTGAGGAGTTTCATACTCTGATAACCTAATAAAAAGGAATTTTCACCTTAGTTTAAAGAACTAAGTATATTCAGAAATAAACATATATGAGGAAATGAATCCTTGGTAAAATTTCAAATTAAATTTTGCAGCATTGTAAGGAAGAAGTGGAATGCCAAAATCAACTCCATCTATCCCAAAGGGACACTTACAGCCACTTTGAATTAAATGACTGTGATTAAAGGAAACTCAAAAGTAAAACACTTCTAGACATATAACAAAGGGTCAGAAAATGAAAAAGTATAAGAATTTCCTTTAAAGCATTGAACCACAAAGGAAATTTGGAAAATTTATTTGTATTTCTTAATTTGCATCCCTGAACTTATGTGATCGATTCTAGCAGATATATTTTAATGAACTTTATACTGGTACACTAAAATTGTAAACCAAGCTAAAATTTTCTTATCATATGCAGATGCCAGATAAAGAGATAATAATTACTCTGTTTCTCTGGAGGTCTAAACAACAAAAAAACTATCACTCTGAAATGATAATAATTTTGCTGATTGAGGTGAAAAAATTGTTTTTAACATTTTTTTAGTCCTGAGAGGATTATTTCCATTTAATAACAGACTGTTTGTCCACTACTGGTATATTCATTGAACTGTATCCCTAAGGTGTTCTAACTTGCTGTGTAGAAATCACCTAACTGGAAATATTAACTGCTTCTTATACAAGGCAATGAAAATTATTGCCTTCATGACATGATTTATTATCGTGTCTCCTCTTAAGGGACAATATTTCATGTGCTGACAATAAACATTGTGTAACAGAGTTGCTATTTTGCCAAGAGTTAAGTTGGAAACCTCAAAGGCATGAATGATTTTATAAGAAAAACATCTAACTTACATACAATTCTTTTTTTTTGTGGGATGCTATTTTTATTTTATTTATATTTTTATATTTTTATTTTTTTTTAAATATAATTTATTTTATTATCATTAATTTACAATTACATGTGCAATATTACGATTATTAAACTACCCCTTCATCAGGTCCCCCCCACCAACCCATTACAGTCACTGTCCATCAGCGTAGTGAGATGCTATAGAATCACTACTTGTCTTCTCTGAGTTGTACTGCCCTCCCCGTGCCCCCCCAACATTACATCTGCTAATCGTAATGCCCCCCTTTCCCTCTTATCCCTCCCTTCCCGCCCATTTTCCCCAGTCCCTTTCCCTTTGGTAACTATTAGTCCATTCTTGGGTTCTGTGAGTCTGCTGCTGTTTGTTCCTTCAGTATTTTTTCTTTGTTCTTATACTCCACATATGAGTGAAATCATTTGATACTTGTCTTTTTCAGCTTGGCTTATTTCACTGAGCATAATACCCTCTAGCTCCATCCATGTTGTTGCAAATGGTAGGATTTGTTTTTCTTCTTATGGCTGAATAATATTCCATTGTGTATATGTACCACATCTTCTTTATCCATTCATCTACTGATGGACACTTAGGTTGCTTCCATTTCTTGGCTATTGTAAATAGTGCTGCAATAAAGATAGGGGTGCATCTGTCCTTTTCAAATTGGGCTGCTGCATTCTTGGGGTAAATTCCTAGGAGTGTAATTCCTGGGTCAAATGGTATTTCTATTTTGAGTTTTTTGAGGAACCTCCATACTGCTTTACACAATGGATGAACTAATTTGCAGTCCCACCAGCAGTGTAGGAGGGTTCCCTTTTCTCCACATCCTCGCCAACATTTGTTGTTGTTTGTGTTTTGCATGTTGGCCATCCTCACTGGTGTGAGGTGATATCTCATTGTGGTTTTGATCTGCATTTCTCTGATGATTAGCAATGTGGAGCATGTTTTCATGTGCCTGTTGGCCATCTGAATTTCTTCTTGGAGAAGTGTCTATTCATGTCCTCTGCCCATTTCTTAATTGGATTATTTGCTTTTTGTTTGTTAAGGTGCGTGAGTTCTTTATATATTTTGGATGTCAACCCCTTATCAGATACGTCATTTATGAATATATTCTCCCATACTGTAGGATGTCTTTTTGTTCTACTGATGGTGTCCTTTGCTGTACAGAAGCTTTTCAGCTTGATATAGTCCCACTTGTTCATTTTTGCTTTTGTTTCCCTTGCCCGGGGAGATATGTTCATGAAGAAGTTGCTCATGTTTATGTCCATGAGATTTTTGCCTATGTTTTTTTCTAAGAGTTTTATGGTTTCATGACTTACATTCAAGTCTTTGATCCACCTTGAGTTTACCTTTGTGTATGGGGCTAGACAGTAGTCCAGTTTCATTCTCTTACATGTACCTGTCCAGTTTTTCCAACACCAGCTGCTGAAGAGGCTGTCATCTCCCATTGTATATCCAAGGCACTTTTATCAAATATTAATTGACTGTATATGTTTGGGTTAATGTTTGGATTTTCTATTCTGTTCCACTGGTCTGTGGGTCTGTTTTTATGCCAATACTAAATTGTCTTGATTACTGTGGCTTTGTAGTAGAGCTTGAAGTCAGGGAGTGTAATTCCCCCTGTTTTATTCCTCCTTCTCAGGATTGCTTTGGCTATTCAGGGTCTTTTGTGGTTCCATAAGAATTTTAGAATTATTTGTTCCAGTTCATTGAAGAAAGCTGTTGGTAGTTTGATAGGGATTGCATTGAATCTGTAGATTGCTTTAGGTAGTATAGCCATTTTGACAATATTGATTCTTCCCAGCCAAGAGCATGGGATGCATTTCCATTTGTTAGTGTCCTCTTTAATTTCTCTTAGGAGTGTCTTGTAGTTTTTAGAGTATAGGTCTTTCACTTCCTTCGTTAGGTTTATTCCTAGGTATTTTATTCTTTTGATGCAATTGTGAATGGAATTGTTTTTCTGATTTCTCTTTCTGTTAGTTCATCGTTAGTGTATAGGAAAGCAACAGATTTCTGTGTGTTAACTTTGTATCCTGCAACTTTGCTGAATTCAGATATTAGTTCTAGTAGTTTTGGAATGGAGTCTTTAGGGTGTTTTATGTACAGCATCATGTCATCTGCAAATAGTGACAATTTGACTTCTTCTTTACCAATCTGGATGCCTTGTATGTCTCTGTTTTGTCTGATTGCTGTGGCTAGGACCTCCAGTACTATGTTGAATAACAGTGGAGAGAGTGGGCATCCCTGTCTTGTTCCCGATCTTCGATGAAAACCTTTCAGCTTCTCGCTGATAAGTATGATGTTAGCTGTGGGTTTGTCATATATGGCTTTTATGATGTTGAGGTACTTGCCGTCTATACCCATTTTGTTGAGAGTTTTAATCATGAATGGATGCTGAATTTTGTCAAATGCTTTTCAGCATCTATGGAGATGATCATGTGGTTTTTGTTCTTCTTTTTGTTGATGTGGTGGATGATGTTGATGGATTTTCGAATGTTGTACCATCCTTGCATCCCTGGGATGAATCCCACTTGATCATGGTATGATCCTCTTGATGTATTTTTGAATTCGGTTTGCTAATATTTTGTTGAGTATTTTTACATCTACGTTCATCAGGGATATTGGTCTGTAATTTTCTTTTTTGGTGAGGTCTTTGCCCGGTTTTGGTATTAGAGTGATGCTGGCTTCATAGAATGAGTTTGGAAGTATTCCCTCCTCTTCTATTTTTTGGAAAACTTTAAGGAGAATCGGTGTTATTTCTTCTCTATATGTCTGTAGAATTCAGAGGTGAATCCAT
>JAVSCE010010658.1:0-10596 GCA_032199065.1 Smutsia gigantea | reverse complement strand
ATTAGTTTACAGAGAGGGAATAATTGTTTCAATGGAAACAAATGTTATATAGTGGAATTGAATGTTGAGGAATTGCATGGAAAGGTAAGGAATGGAATGGAATGCTGCTGAATGCAATGGAATGCGGTGGAAAGGAGTAGAACATTTCTGAACAGAATGGAAGGTTAAGGAATAGAATGGAATTATGTAGAATGGAATGGAATCCTATGCAACAGAATGGGAAAGAGTGTTTTAAATGGAATGGAATGTTGTGTAATTGAATGTAAATTATGGGATAGAGTGGAATGTTGATTAATAGAAGATAATTTTAATGAATGGAATGGAATGTTGAGTAACAGAACGAGAAAAATGTGTTGGCATGGTATTGAATGTTATGGAATGGAATGGAATGTAGTGGAATTGAATAGAATGTTATGGAAAGGAATGGAATGCTGTGAAATGCAAGGGAATGTTGTGGAAAGTAATAGAACGTCCAGGAAAGGCATAGAGGGGGAGGGAATGGAAAAGAATTTTATGGATTGGAATGGATGCTATGCAACAGATTGAAATAGAATGTTTTAAATGGAATGGAATCTTTTGTAATTGAATGGAATGTTATGGTATGAAGTGTAATGTTGATTAATAGACCCGAATTGGGAAGAATGGAATGGAATGTTAGGTAATTATCAGAATAACGTGTTCGAATGGAGTGGAATGTTTTGGAATTAAACGCTATGTTGTGGAATGAAATGGAATGCTTTGGAATGGAATGGAATGTTGAGGGTAGGAATAGACTGTTGGGACATAAATGGAAGTTAAAGTAATGAATAGGAATTTGGTGGATTGTAATGGCATCTTATGTTATAGAACGAAATACAGTATTGTAAGTACAATAGAAAGTTCTATAAACGATTCTTATTTTGTGGTATGAAGTAGAATGTTGCTTCACAGAAGTGAATTTTAATGAATGCAATGGAATATTATGTAACAGATCGAGAATGTTTTTGAAAGGAATCCAATGTTATGGAACAGAATGGAATGCTGTGGAATGCAGTGTCATGTTGTGAAAAGGAACAGAACTTTGGGGAAAGGAATGGAATTTTAAAGAATGCAATGGAATTTTGTGGGTAGGATGGGAATCTTATGAAATGGAATGAGATACAATGTTTGCAACTGAATGGGATGATGTGTAATCGAATTAATTCTGTTCTATGAAGTGAAAGGTTAATTAATAGAGAAGAATTTAAATGAATTTAATGGAATGGAATGTAAGAGAACGGCAATAATGTGTTGGAATGGAATCAAATGTTATGGAATGTAAAGGAATGTTGTGGAATTGAATGGAATGTTATGGAATGGAAAGATTTGAAATGCAATGGAAAGTAGTGGAAAGTAATAGAATGGTGGGGAAAGGAATGGAATTGAATGCTGTCGAAGGCAAAGGAATATTTTTAAAGTATAGAACGTTGTAGAAATGAATGGAGGTTAAGTATGGAATGAAATTTTGTGGATTAGAATGGAATCTTATGCAACAGAATGAAATAGAATGAATTGGAAAGGAATGCTGTGTAATCTAATGGAAAGTTATGCTATGAAGGGGAATTTTGATTAATAGAACCGATTTTGAATGAATGGATTCGAATGTTTTGTAGCAAAACGGGAATAATGTGTTGCAAATGAATTGTATGTAATGGAATGTTGTGGAATTGAAGGGAATGCTTGAAAGGAATGGAAGTTTAAGGAATGGAAAGGAATTATTTGGATTGGAATGGAATCTTATGCAACAGAATGAAATAGAATGAATTGGAAAGTATGTTACATAATGGAATGGAATGTTATGCTACGAAGTGAAATGATCATTAACAGAACAAAATTTTAATGAATGGATTGGAATGTTATACAACAGAGTGGGAATAATGTGTTGGAATGGAATGGAATGTTATGGAATAGAATGGAATATTTTGGAATGCAGTGGAGAGATCTGGAATGGAACGAAACGCTGTGGAATGCAATGGATTGTTGGGGAAAGGAATGAAATATTAAAGAATGGAATGGTATTTTCTGGATTGGAAGGAGTCTTATACAATAGAATGAAATAGACTGAATGAAATTTAATAGAACGTTGTGTATCCGAATGGAATGTTATGGTATGAATGGGAATGTTGATTAACAGAAAAGAATTTCAATGAATGGAATTTAATGTTAGGTAACAGAACGGCAATAATTTGTTGGAATGCGATCGAATGTTGTGGAATTTAATGGAGGGTTGTGGAATTGAATGGAATGTTATGCAATGGAATGGAATGATGTGAAATTCAATGGAAAATAGGGGAAAGTAATAGAATGTTGAGGAAAGGAATGGAATTGAATGCTGTTGAAGGCAAAGTAATGTTGTTAAAAGGAATAGAACGTTGGAGAAATGAATGGAGGTTAAGTATGGAATGAAATTTTGGGGATTAGTATGGAATCTTATGCAACAGGATGAAATAGAATGAATTGGAAAGAATGTTGTCTAGTCAAATGGAAAGTTATGCTATGAAGGGGAATTTTGATTAATAGAACCGAATTGGATTGAATGGTCTCAAATGTTTTATAGCAGAATGGGAATAATGTTTTGGGAATGAATTGTATGTAATGGAATGGAATGTTGTGGATTTGAATGGAATGTTGCGAAACGAATGGAATGGAATTTTTTGGATTTGAATGGAACTTATGCAACAGAAAGAAAAAGAGTGAAATGGAAAGGAATGTTGCGTAATCGAATGGAATGTTATGCTGTGAAGTGGAATGTTCGTTAAGAGGACAAAATTTTAATGAATGGAATGGAATGTTTGCAACAGAATTGCAATAATTTGTTGGAATGAAATCGAATGTTATTGAATGGAATGAAACCCTTTCGAACGCAAAGGAATGTTGTAGATAGGAATAGAATGTTGCTGAAAGGAATGAAATATTCAGGAATGCAATTGAATTATTTGAATTGTAATGGAATCTCATGCAATAGAATAAAATAGAATGTTTGAAATGGAATGGAATGTTGCATAATCAAAGGGACTGTTATGGTACGAAGTGGAATGTATATTAATACAACCAAATTAAAATGAATGGAATGGAATATTAGGTTACAGGAAGGGAATAATGTGTTTCAATGGAAACAAATGTTATGGAATTGAATTGAATGTTGGGGAATTGTATCTAAAGGTAAGGAATGGAAGGGAATGCTATTGAATGCAATAGAATGTTGTGGAAAGGAATAGAACATTTCTGAACAGAATGGAAGGTTAAGGAATAGAATGGAATTTTGTAGATTGGAATGGAATCCTATGCAATAGAATGGAAAAGAGTGTTTGAAGTGGAATGGAATGCTGTGTAATTGAATGTAATATGGGATAGAATGGAATGTTGATTAATAGAAGAGAATTTTAATGAATGGAATGGAATGTTGAGTAACAGAACGAGAATAATGTGTTGGCATGGAATTGAATGTTATGGAATGGAATGGAATGAGTGGAGTTGAATAGAATGTTATGGAAAAGAATGGAATGCTGTGAAAGCAAGGGAATGTTGTGGAAATTAATAGAACGTTGGGGAAAGGCATGGAGGGGGAAGGAGTGGAATGGAATTTTGTGGCTTGGAGTGGAATCTTATGCAACAGGATGAAATAGAATGAATTGGAAAGGAATGTTGTGTAATCGAATGGAAAGTTATGCTATGAAGGGGAATTTTGATTAATAGAACCGAGTTTGAATGAATGGAATCCAATGTTTTGAGGCAGAACGGGAATAATGTGTTGGGAATGAATTGTATGTAATGGAATGCAATGGAATGGAATGTTTGGAATTGAGTGGAATATTTGAAAGGAATGGAAGTTTAAGGAATGGAATGGAATTTTTTGGATTGGAATTGAATCTTATGCAACAGAATGAAATAGAATGAATTGGAAAGAATGTTGCATAATAGAACGGAATGTTATGCTATGAAGTGGAATGTTCATTAATAGGACAAAATGTTAATGAATGGATTGGAATGTTATGTAACAGAATGGGAATAATGTCTTGGAATAGAATCGAATGTTATGGAATGGAGTGGAATATTTTGGAATGCAATGGAGAGCTTTGGAATGGAATGAAATGCTGTGGAATGCAATGGATTGTTTGGTAAAGGAATGAAATGTTGAAGAATGGAATGGTATTTCGTGGATTGGAATGAGTCTTATGAAATAGAATGAAATAGACTGAATAAAATTGTATAGAACTTTGTGTATTCGAATGGAATGTTATGGTATGAAGGGGAATGTTGGTTAATAGAAAAGAATTTCAATGAATGGAATTTAATGTTAGGTAACAGAACGGCAATAATTTGTTGGAATGGGTTAGATTGTTATGGAATGCAATGGAGTGTTGTGGAATTGAATGGAATGATGTGAAATGCAATGGAAAGTAGTGGAAAGTAATAGAATGTTGGGGAAAGAAATGGAATTGAATGCTGTCGAAGGCAAAGGAATGTTGTTAAAAGGAATAGAACGTTGGAGAAATGAATGGAGGTTAAGTATGGAATGAAATTTTGTGGATTAGAATGGAATCTTATGGAACAGAATGAAATAGAATGAATTGGAAAGGAATGTTGTGTAATCGAATGGAAAGTTATGCTATGAAGGGTAATTTTGATTAATAGAACCGAATTTGAATGAATGGTCTCGAATGTTCTGTAGCAGAACGGGAATAATGTGTTGGGAATGAATTGTATGGAATGGAATTGAATGGAATGATATGTGTGAAAGGAATCGAAGTTTAAGGAATGGAATGGAATTTTTGGATTGGAATGGAATCTAATGCAACAGAATGAAATAGAATGAACTGCAAAGAATGCTGCATAATCGAATGGAAGGTTATGCTCTGAAGTGGAATGTTCATTAATAGGACAAAATTTTAATGAATGGATTGGAATGTTATGCAACAGATTGGGAATAATGTGTAGGAATGGAATGGAATGTTATGGAATGGAATGGAATATTTTGGAATGCAATGGAGAGCTTTGGAATGGAATGAAACGCTGTGAAATGTAATGGAATGTTATGGAAAGAAATAGACTGTTGGGAAAGGAATGGAAGTTAAAGAAGTGGAATGGAATTTTGTGTGTTGGAATGGAATGTTATGGAATGGAATGAAATAGAATGTTTGACATGGACTGCAATGTTGTATAATAGAATGGAATATTATGGTATGAAGTGCAATCTTGATTAACAGAACAGAATTTCGAAGAATGGAATGGAATGCTTTGTAAAAGAATGGGAAAAATTTGAAGAATGGAATCGAATGGAATGGAAAGGAATGGAATGTTTTGCAATGGAATAGAATGTTGTGGAATTGAATGGAATGTTGCAGAATGGAATGGAATTTTGTGGAATGCAATGGAATGTATTGGAAAAGTAGAACGTTAGGGAAAGCAATGGGAGGCTAAAGAATGAAATGGAATTTCGTGGATTGGAATGGAATCTTATGCAACAGAAATAAATACAGTATTGGAAATACAATAGAATGTTGTATATACGATTCGAAATTTGTGGGATGAAGTAGAATGCTGCCTCATAGAAGTGAATTTTAATGAATGCAATGGAATATTATGCAACAGATCGAGAATGTTTTTGAAAGGAATCCAATGTTGTGGAACAGAATGGAATGCTGTGGAATGCAGTGTCATGTTGTGAAAAGGAATAGAACTTTGGGGAAAGGAATGGAATTTAAAAGAATGCAGTGCAATTTTGTGGGTAGGATGGGAATCTTATGAAATGGAATGAGATAGAATGTTTGCAATTGAATGCGATGATGTGTAATCGAATGAATTCTATGCTATGAAGTGGAAGGTTAATTAATAGAGAAGTATTTAAATGAATGGAATGGAATGTTATGTAACAGAACGGCAATAATATGTTGGAATGGAATCGAATGTTATGGAATGAAAAAGGAATGTTGTGGAATTGAATGGAATGTTATGGAATGGAAAGATTTGAAATGCAATGGAAAGTAGTGGAAAGTAACAGAATGGTGGGGAAAGGAATGGAATTGAATGCTGTTGAAGGCAAAGGAATGTTGTTAAAAGTAATAGAACGTTGGAGAAATGAATGGAGGTTAATTATGGAATGAAATTTTGTGGATTAGAATGGAATCTTGTGCAACAGAATGAAATAGAATGAATTGGAAAGAATGTTGTGTAATCGAATGGAATGTTATGCTACGACGGGGAATTTTGATTAATAGAACCGAATTGGAATGAATGGTCTCGAATGTTTTGTAGCAGAATGGGAATAATGTGTTGGGAATGAATTGTATGGAATGGAATGGATTGGAATGTTGTGGAATTGAATGGAATGTTTGAAAGGAATGGAAGTTTAAGGAATGGAATGGAATTTTTGGGTTGCAATGGAATCTTATGCAACAGAATGAAATAGAATGAATTGGAAAGAATTTTGCATAATCGAATGGAATGTTATGCTATGAAGTGGAATGTACATTAATAGGACAAAATTTTAATGAATGGATTGGAATGTTATGCAACAGAGTGGGAATAATGTGTTGGAATGGAATGGAATATTCTGGAATGCAATGGAGAGCTTTGGAATGGAATGAAACCCTGTGGAATGTAATGAAATGTTGTGGAAAGAAATAGACTGTTGGGAAAGGAATGGAAGTTAAAGGGGTGGAATGGAATTTTGTGTGTTTAAATGGAATGTTATGGAATGGAATGAAATAGAAGGTTTGAAATGGACTGCAATGTTGTATAATAGAATGGAATATTATGGAATGAAGTGCAATCTTGATTAATAGAACAGAATTTTGAAGAATGGAATGGAATGCTTTGTAAAAGAATGGGAAAAATTTGTAGGAATGGAATCGAATGGAATGGAAAGGAATGGAATGTTTTGGAATGGAATAGAATGTTGTGGAATGGAATGGAATGTTGCAGAATGGAATGGAATATTGTGGAATGCAATAGAATGTAGTGGAAAAGTAGAACGTTAGGGAAAGCAATGGGAGGCTAAGAATGAAATGGAATTTCGTCTATTGGAATGGAATCTTATGCAGTAGAATGAAATACAGTAATTGAAATACAATAGAATGTTGTAAATTCGATTGGAATTTTGTGGTATGAAGTAGAATGTTGCTTCATAGTAGTGAATTTTAATGAATGCAATGGAATATTATTTAACAGATCGTAATAATGTTTTTGAAGGGACTCGAATGTTGTGGAATGGAATGCAGTGCTGTATAATGCAGTGTCATGTTGTGGAATGGAATAGAACGTTGGGGAAACGAATGGAATTTTATGGAATGAAATGGAATTTTCGGTTTAATTGGAATATTATGTAATGGAATGACACACAATGTTTGCGATTGAATGGGATGTTGTGTAATCGAATGAATGCTATGCTATGAAGTGGAATGTTGATTAATAGAAAAGAATTTCAATGAATGGAATTCAATGGTAGGTAACAGAACGGCAACAATTTGTCGGAATGGGATCGAATGTGATGGAATGTAATGGACTGTAGTGGAATTGAATGGAATGTTATGCAATGGATGGGAATGATGTGAAATGCAATGGAAAGTAGTGGAAAGTAACAGAATGGTGGGGAAAGGAATGGAATTGAATGCTGTCGAAGGCAAAGGATGTTGTTAAAAGGAATAGAACGTTGGAGAAATGAATGGAGGTTAAGTATGGAATGAAATTTTGTGGATTAGAATGGAATCTTATGCAACAGAATGAAATAGAATGAATTGGAAAGAATGTTGTGTAATCGAATGGAAAGTTATGCTATGTAGGGTAATTTTGATTAATAGAATCGAAGTGGAATGAATGGTTGCGAATGTTTTGTAGCAGAATGGGAATAATGTGTTGGGAATTAATTGTATGGAATGGAATGGAATGTTGTGGAATTGAATCTAATGTTTGGAATGGAAAGGAATGGAATTTTTTGGATTGGAATGGAACTTATGCAAAAGAATGAAATAGAATGAAATGGAAAGGAATGTTGCGTAATCGAATGGAATGTTATGCTGTGAAGTGGAATGTTCGTTAAGAGGACAAAATTTTAATGAATGGAATGGAATGTTTGCAACAGAATTGCAATAATGTGTTGCAATGAAATCGAATGTTATGGAATGGAATGCAACGCTTTGGAAGGCGTAGGAATGTTGCAGATAGGAATAGAAGGTTGCTGAAAGGAATGAAATATTCAGGAATGCAATTGAATTATTTGAATTGGAATGGTATCCCATGCAATAGAATAAAATAGAATGTTTGAAATGGAATGGAATGTTGTGTAATCAAAGGGACTGTTATGGTATGAAGTGGAATGTAGATTAATAGAATCAAATTAAAATGAATGGAATGGAATATTAGGGTACAGAAAGGGAATAATGTGTTCAAATGGAAACAAATGTTATTGAATGGAATTGAATGTTGGGGTATTGCATGGAAAGGTAAGGAATGGAATGGAATGCTATTGAATGCAATAGAATGTTGTGGAAAGGAATAGAACATTTCTGAACAGAATGGAAGGTTAAGGAATAGAATGGAATTTTGTAGATTGGAATGGAATCCTATGCAATAGAATGGAAAAGAGGGTTTGAAATCGAATGGAATGTTGTGTAATTGAATGTAATATTATGGGATAGAGTGGAATGTTGATTAATAGAAGAGAATTTTAATGAATGGAATGGAATGTTGAGTAACAGAACGAGAATAATGTGTTGGCATGGTATTGAATGTTATGGAATGGAATGGAATGTAGTGGAATTGAATAGAATGTTATGGAAAGGAATGGAATGCTGTGAAATGCAAGGGAATGTTGTGGAAAGAAATAGAACGTTGGCTCCTGTTCCTCCTCCTGCTCCTGCGGGTCTTCCTGCTCCTCCTCTTCCTCCTCCTGCTCTTCCTGCTCCTGCTATTCCTCCTCCTCCTCCTCTTCCTCCTCCTGCTCCTACTGCTCCTGCCCCTCCTGCTCCTTCTCCTGCTCCTGCTCCTCCTCCTTCTGCTCCTCCTGCTCCTCTTCTGCTCCTGCTCCTCTTCCTGCTCATCCTGCTCCTCCTCCTCCTAGTGCTCCTCCTCCTTCCCTGCTCCTGTTCCACCTCCTGCTCCTCATGATCCTCCTCCTCCTCCTCTTGCTCCTCCTCCTGCTCCTCCTGTTCCACCTCCTTCTCATCCTGCTCCTCCTCCTTCTCCTCCTGCTCCTCCTCCTGCCCCTGCTCCTCTTCCACCTCCTTCTCCTCCTGCTCCTCCTCCTTCTCATACTGCTCCTCATCCTGCTCCTCCAACTCCGGCTCCTCCGGCTCCTCCTGCTCCTCCTCCTCCTCCTCCTGCTCCTCCTCCTGCTCCTGCTCCTGTTCCACCTCCTTCTCCTCCTGCTCCTCCTCCTTCTCCTACTGCTCCTCATCCTGCTCCACCTCCTCCGGCTCCTCCGGCTCCTCCTGCTCCTACTCCTCCTCCTCCTGCTCCTCCTCCTGGTCCTTCTCCTGCTCCTCCTCCGGCTCCTCCTCCTCCTCCTGCTCCTCCTGCTCCCACTCCTGCTCCTGCTCCTCCTCTTCCTACTCCTGCTTTCCTGCTTCTGTTCATCTTCCGGCTCCACATGCTCCTCCAGATACTACTCCTCCTCCTCGTGCTCCACCTCCTGCTCTTCCTGCTTCTGCTCTTCCTCATCCTCCTCCGGCCCTTACTGTTCCTTCTCTTTCTCCTCCTATTCCTACTCCTCCTGCTCATCCTGCTCCAGGTCCTCCTGCTCCTCCTGCTCCTCCTCTTCTTCTTCCTGTTCCTCCACCTCCTCCTCCTGCTCCTCCTCCTGCTCCTCCTCCTGCTCCTTCTACTCCTCCTGCTCCTGCTCCTCCTGCTCCTCCTCCTCCTCCTTCTTCTCCTCCTGTTCCTCTCCCTGCTCCTGCTCCTCCTCTTGCTCCTCCTGCTCCAAGTCCTCCTCCTTCTGCTCCTCCTGCTCCTCCTCTTGCTACTGCTCCTCCTCCTGCACATCCTGCTCCTCCTCCTCCTCCTCCTTCTCTCCTCCTGCCCTTCCTGACCCTCTTCGTGCTCCTGATAATGCTCCTCCTCCTTATACGCCTCCTACTGGTCTTCCTGCTCCTGATCTCCCTGATGCTGCTCCTGCTCCTGCTCCTCCTCCTGCTCCTGCTCTTCCTCATGATCCTCCTTCTCGAGCTCCTCCTTCTCCTCCTCCTACACCTTGTGCTCCCCCTCCTCCTCCTGCTCTTCCTGCTATTACTCCTCCTCATGCTCTTCCTGCTCCTGCTCTTCCTCCTCCTCCTGCTCCTCATCCTCCTTCTCTTCCTGCTCCTGCTCCTCCTCCTACTCCTCCTCCTCCTGCTCCTCCTGATCCTTCTCCTCCTCCTGCTCCTCTTCCTCCTGCTCTTCCTCTTCATTCTCCTCCTCCTGCTCTTCCTGCTCCTGCTCCTCCTCCTGCTCTTCCTGCTCCTGCTCTTCCTCCTCCTCCTGCTCCTCATCCTCCTTCTCTTCCTGCTCCTCCTCCTCCTCCTGCTATTCATGCTCCTGCTCCTCCACCTCCTCCTGCTATACCTGCCCCTGCTCCTCATCCAGCTCCTCCTGCTCCTCCTCTTC
>JAVSCE010010657.1:0-41557 GCA_032199065.1 Smutsia gigantea | reverse complement strand
TTGCTTTCCTATACACTAATGATGAACTAACAGAAAGAGAAATCAGAAAACAATTCCATTCACAATTGCATCAAAAAGAATAAAATACCTAGGAATAAACTTAACGAAGGAAGTGAAAGACCTGTACTCTGAAAACTACAAGACACTCCTAAGAGAAATTAAAGAGGACACTAACAAATGGAAATGCATCCCATGCTCTTGGCTAGGAAGAACCAATATTGTCAAAATGGCTATACTACCTAAAGCAATCTACAGATTCAATGCAATCCCTATCAAACTACCAACAGCTTTCTTCAATGAACTGGAACAAATAATTCTAAAATTCATATGGAACCACAAAAGACCCCGAATAGCCAAAGCAATCCTGAGAAGGAGGAATAAAACAGGGGGAATTACACTCCCTGACTTCAAGCTCTACTACAAAGCCACAGTAATCAAGACAATTTGGTATTGGCACAAAAACAGACCCACCGACCAGTGGAACAGAATAGAAAATCCAGACATTAACCCAAACATATACAGTCAATTAATATTTGATAAAAGTGCCTTGGATATACAATGGGGAGATGACAGCCTCTTCAGCAGCTGGTGTTGGAAAAACTGGACAGCTACATGTAAGAGAATGAAACTGGACTACTGTCTAGCCCCATACACAAAGGTAAACTCAAGGTGGATCAAAGACTTGAATGTAAGTCATGAAACCATAAAACTCTTAGAAAAAAACATAGGCAAAAATCTCTGGACATAAACATGAGCAACTTCTTCATGAACATATCTCCCCGGGCAAGGGAAACAAAAGCAAAAATGAACAAGTGGGACTATATCAAGCTGAAAAGCTTCTGTACAGCAAAGGACACCATCAGTAGAACAAAAAGACATCCTACAGTATGGGAGAATATATTCATAAAAAACGTATCTGATAAAGGGTTGACATCCAAAATATATAAAGAACTCATGCACCTTAACAAACAGAAAGCAAATAATCCAATTAAGAAATGGGCAGAGGACATGAATAGACACTTCTCCAAAGAAGAAATTCAGATGGCCAACAGGCACATGAAAAGATGCTCCACATCGCTAATCATCAGAGAAATGCAGATTAAAACCACAATGAGATATCACCTCACACCAGTGAGGATGGCCAACATCCAAAACACAAACAACAACAAATGTTGGCGAGGATGTGGAGAAAAGGGAACCCTCCTACACTGCTGGTGGGACTGCAAATTAGTTCAACCATTGTGGAAAGCAGTATGGAGGTTCCTCAAAAAACTCAAAATAGAAATACCATTTGACCCAGGAATTCCACTCCTAGGAATTTACCCTAAGAATGCAGCAGCCCAATTTGAAAAGGACAGATGCACCCCTATGTTTATTGCAGCACTATTTACAATAGCCAAGAAATGGAAGCAACCTAAGTGTCCATCAGTAGATGAATGGATAAAGAAGATGTGGTACATATACACAATGGAATATTATTCAGCCATAAGAAGAAAACAAATCCTACCATTTGCAACAACATGGATGGAGCTAGAGGGTATTATGCTCAGTGAAATAAGCCAAGCCGAAAAAGACAAGTATCAAATGATTTCACTCATATGTGGAGTATAAGAACAAAGAAAAAAACTGAAGGAACAAAACAGCAGCAGACTCACAGAACCCAAGAACGGACTAATAGTTACCAAAGGGAAAGGGACTGGGGAAAATGGGCGGGAAGGGAGGGATAAGAGGGAAAAAGGGGCATTACGATTAGCAGATGTAATGTTGGGGGGGCACGGGGAGGGCAGTACAACTCAGAGAAGACAAGTAGTGATTCTATAGCATCTCACTACGCTGATGGACAGTGACTGTAACGGGGTTGGTGGGGGGGACCTGATGAAGGGGTAGTTTAATAATCGTGATATTGCACATGTAATTGTAAATTTATGATAATAAAATAAATTATATTAAAAAATAAAAAATAAATAAATAAAAAAGCCAATATAAAAAAAAAAAAAGATGCCTTAGGAAAGTTTTCCTCACTCACAAAAAGTGACACATAGAAAGCCCATGTCCCTCTTCTTTGCTTGCTGTGGTTGTGTCTGAAGGGATGCTGAGATCTGCCACAGCTATCTTGAAGCCCCAAGGGAGTAACATTACTGATGCCTTAAGTGTAGTGGAGTGGGAAGTTTGAAAGCACCCGAGTCTCAACAAAATTTATAACTCCCTAAATTAGCTCTGGAACTGTCCTCTTATTTCTTACAACATGAGATTTAAAAAGAAATGAAAACAAGCATCTTACATATGAAGCCATTTTTTGTTGGGTATTCTGTTTACTGAAACCAAAAACAGATTCAGTGAGTTGATGTACAATGCTAGGATGCTGGCAGCAGAGATTTAAAGAAGTACATAGGCACAGAAAATATTTAAGAAGAATGACAGGGCTTGTGATTAATTGGCCATTGGGTGGGGGAGAAGCAGAGGTCTCTGAAGTTTGTGACTTCAACAGCTTGACAAGTGCACTGCCATTTCACTGTGTCCAGGAATACAGGAAGAGGAGCGAGCAGATGTGGACAATGTGGAGGCTCCTTTGAGATGTCCAAGTGAAGGCTGGATGGGAATGGACAGAAAGGCTGGTCTGGGCAACCTAACCACACAAGTACAACTGGTATTCCCCATCCTGCCAGTCTGCATGATAAATGACACAATGACAACAGAACAGAACATGGCTCTTCTCCTGAGGTGCTAGTGAGAGGTGAGGCCACCATAATAACTGTCATCCCCCGCTCTGAGTTGTTGTGATAGACACAAGAAAGAGGGGTTATCAGTTAAAATCACCAGCATTAAAGAACACTTTACTTTGATGCAGTGCTATAGTTACCTTCTAATGCTTAGTGGCTGCCCAATGCAGACATTTTTTTATGCATTCCAAAACTGAAAAATAATAGAGTAAATGCATGGATCCAAAGCACTGTTACAATAAGGGGATACCTCCACATCCCTACAGCCTGAGATCCTGAGGACTGGGAGGGGCAGGATGCTGATGGCAAGTCCCTGACTAGAGAAAGGAACAGCATTACTACGGGGGCAGCACCAGAACCAGGCTTTCCCCACACCCATTCCCACATGCTCCTTCCAAACCCCTTCACCTCAGAGCCAGGAGAAGACAGATAGTCATTTCCCCAGCCTCCTCTCCAAGTAGGGTTAACTATGGAACAAGTGATGGTCAATGAATCTTAGAAAGTGGCAGAGCTTCTGAGATAGCTTTTGCTTTTCTGATGAAGAAGACACACAAATGCTCACTTCCCATTTCCCTTTTCCCTGCCCCCTACAGAAGTCAGGTCACCATGCCTGGAGCTCATCTTGTAACCTTGAGGAAACAAGTAAAAAAAAAAATGAAAGGAGACATAATGGGTAATGGACAAGGATGCACAGATGCCTGAATGGTGCATGGCCCAGCAGAATCCAAATAAATGACTTCTGCCTCCAAATTTCCCATATAAGGAAAAATGCATCCTATTTGTTTAAGGCACTGGATGTTGGTTGCTTACAGATAAACAATTATCTAGAAGTTGATACTAGAAAAGATGGCTGTAGGTAACAGACCTTAAAATGTGGAATTGGCAGAATGAAGTGTTAGACTGCTAAGCACAGAAGACAACTAAGTATTCTGGGTTAAAAAGTTGATGATCTCTGTAAGGTTGCAGAGACTTATATGTTAATTATATCTGTGCCATGTAATATATATTATACGTATAGCATTTTGTATATTGCATAGTATTATGCAGTACAGTATATTTTATATATTAGATATTATAATAGTATTATAAATACTATATATACAGTCAATACAGGTTCAACTTCTAGATTTGCATCTACCACATAACAAGGATTGCATGTTGTGTATATGTGTGTATAGACATATGCATAATGTTTATTGTTATGTATATATAGTAATATGTGAGGAATGTATATTGTATATACATGGGGAAATGGCAAAAAACATTCTGGATGTTGGTGTGTGTTAGTTCCTCCTTGGAGTTTACATCAAAGTTCTATTAGGGAGGGACAGACTTACACTAGAGGCAGCTGATCTTAAAGCAAAGAAGAATGAAATACAACTTTGTGACTTAAAGACTTCTCTACCTTCAGCTTGGAATTAAAATTTGCTGAAAGTTACATAATTCATTGTCTTGAATTTTAAAAGCCAACTTCTGAACTCTAAGCTAAATATATAAAAATAGTGACAAGGAGTACTGGTTCCAGTAATAGCAGAGTGGCTTTTATCAGACTAACACTCCCACAGATAACAATGATAAATTCAAACAAAACATAAAAAATAAATATTTGAAGGTGCAGGCTGGTAACCAAAGCAGACAGAACTACAGGAGACTGGACTAAAAAAAAAAATAGTCATAAGAAGAGTTTCATGTTTACATGGTTTTTTTCTGAGAGCACTCCAGGTCTCTGTGAATCATGATGAGTTAGGTATTGCTTAAGGATAACCTAAAGTCTTAATGGCTTTAGGTATCAGAGACAAATTTTGAGGCTGCCAGAATTGTTTAAAGTGGATATGAACAATTCCAGAAAGGAGGCGGCTACAGAAGGAAAAGCCCTAAACCCATGGCTAACTTCTGAATCGCCAGGCACAGGGAAGTCACTAAGGATGCCAAGAGAACACAATTGCTGAAAGGCTGGAAGAGCTAAGCAGAGATTTCAGCTATGCCCTCTAAAGATGGGGACAAAGTTCAGAATTCAGGTGCCACCTACTAGGAAAGGTCAGTAAAATTCTTGAAATTTCCATTGAACTAGAATAGCTATTCCTTTGAAGTAAAGACTAAATGCTAGTACTAGGACCAAGAATAAAACTGAATCAGAATCACCATAAATGAACATAAAAGCAAATCTCTGTAAGCTCAAGGTGATTAGATAATAATTTAACTGCCTGCCAGAATAAAACATTATTTAAGAAAAAGAAAAGAATTAAGTCTCTACCAGACATTATCTACAATGTATAGTATACAAAAAAAAATTATTAGAGATGCAAAGAAACAAACAAACAAAAGTATCCCACAGTCAATGGGAAAAGGAGTCGATGGAAACATGCTAAGATGACCCAAACAGACTTTAAAACAACAATTATAAATAAATTCAATTGCTCAAAGGGAAATATATCCTAATGAATGAACAGATGTGGAATCTCAGCAAAGAAATGAAAACTATTAAAATAAACTAAGTATTCTAGAGTACAGTATCACTAGCAAAACTTCACTGGTTGGGGGCTTAAGGTGGACATGGTGAAGATCGGACATGGTGAAAAAATCATTAAACTGAAGATAGATTATTAGAAATCATCCAATCAGAAAAAGAAAAAGATATAGAAAAACATTGACAGAGCTTCAGTGACCCGTGAGATATGGAAATTTTTAGCATACATATAGTTGAAATCCAAAAGGGAAAGGAGAACAAGAAAAAATAACTAATACACCAAGCAAGATAAATGTAAAAGGAGACAAGAGAGAGAGAGGGAGAAGAAAGAAGAAAGAAATAGAGAGAGAGGGAGTGAGGGAGGGAAGGAAGGAAGGAAGGAAGAAAGAGGGAGGGAGGGAAGAAGAAAGAACGGAAAAGAAAAAAAAAGATAAGAAAACCTAGATTCATCAAAGCCAGAGAAAAAGACACATTACATCATTATATATGGGGAACAAAGGTAAGAATTACCATTGACGTCATACTTGAAAAAAATGGAGGCCAGAAGAAAATGGAACAACATTGTTGAAATTATAAAAGAATAGGAGGAAAAAAGGAAAGCATTTTCAATCTAGAATTCTATATCCTGTGAAGCCATCTTTCAAAAATTAAGGGAAAATGAAGAAATTTTCAGACAAAATAAAGCTAGAAGAATTTGTTGCCTGTAGCCCTGAAGGGAAATGACACCAGATGGAAACTCAATCTAGAGGAAAGACAAGCACTGGTAAATGGTAAATATGTGAGTAAATAAAAAGATTACTTTTTCCTTTCCTCAATTAAAAAAAACTGCTGACTATTTAATGATAATTTTATAAGTTGAACATTGAGTAATTCATAATACATGTAGACATAAAGTACATGACATTTAGCAAACAGGACAGTGAAAATATAATCATATATATATATATATACACACACAATATACTGTATATATGTATGTGTGTGTATATATAGATATAATTACAGTGTTGCAGATTTCTAACATTTTATATGAAGTAGAATCATAAAATCAAAGTAAACTCTGATAAAGGATGTGCACTCCAGTCTACAGAGTGAGCAACAACACACATAGAAGATTTTTTTTACACAAAAAAATCAAAGCAATTTAACTAAGCATGAAATGATGAGTTAAAATTAAATACCAAAAATATTCTATTAACCTAAAAGAAGACAGGAAAGGAGAAATACAGGAAAAAGTACAAATGGATCAAATAGAAGGCAAATAACCAAAGATAAAAATAAAACAAATTATATAACAATAACTTTTTATGTAGGTGAACTAAACATTCCAACTAAAAAGGCAAAGATTTTCTAACAAGATAAAATGTCAAGACTCAAGTATATATCATAAACAAGATATATACTTTAAATAAAGGATACTAAGAGGAGGAAAGTAAAGAAAGGAAAAAGCTGGTGTAGCTATATTATTATCAGAAAAATTTTTATTTTAAGGCAAGGAGTAGTAACAGAGATAGGGATATTTCATAATGCTAAAAGAATCAATTCATCATGAAGTCACAGCAATCCTAAGATAAATACATATGCCTCTAAATTGAGGTTCAAAATACATGAATCAAGAATTAACAAAATTAAAGGAAGGAATAGAAAAACCCACGATCATCATAGGAGATTTTAACATCCCTTTTTTTTCAGGAATTGGTAAGAAGGAAGGAAAGGAAGAAAAGAGGGAAGAGAAAGAAATAGCAGGGGAGGGAGAGGGAAAGAAGGAGAAAGAAAAGAGCATGTGCAATGGCAACAGAGTGAAAATTAAGAGCCTAAGCCATCATGTTAATGTAAATTAAAATTACAATGGAATATCAGTACACTCCCACTAGATTGGTTAAAATTAAAGAGAGGCAACAACAAAAGCTGATAAGGATGTGGAACAACTGGATCTCTCATAATAGTTGATGAGAGTGTAAAGTAGTACAACTTTGGAGAACTGTTTGACAGTTGACTATAAAATCAACCATAAACCTACCCAGCAATTCTATCCCAGACTATGTACCCAAAAGAAACAAGAATACATACATGCAACACACACACATGCATACAGGTAAAGAAAAAAAGAAACACTGCACAAAAGTATTTAAAGCAGTTTTCTTTAAAAAGCCCCAAACTGAAAACAATCTGTCCAATATCATGAGAGTGGAATAACGAGTGGCTGTATTCAGGCAATGGAAAACTACTCATTGATTTAAAAAAAAGACACACTCAACATCAGAGCACCTAAATATACAAAAGGAAAATATATATTATCAGATCAGAAGGGAGAAATAGACAGCTATACAATAATAGTAGAGGACTTCAATACTCAACAATGGATAAACCACCCAGACAGAAAGCCAGTAAGGAAACAGGGCTTGAGCTACATGTTAGACCAAACCTAAGAGATATATACAGAACATCCCATTCAACAGCAGCAGAATATACATTCTTCTCAAGCACATGCAGAACATTCTCCAGAATAGGTCATATGTTAGATCACCAAACAAATTTTAATATATTTAAGAAACTAAAATCATGTTAACCATCTTTTCTGACTACAGTGATACAAAACTAGAAATCAGTAGTGGGAAGAAAAATGGAAAATTCACAAATATGTGAAATCAAACAACATGCTCCTGAACAACCAATGGGTCAAAAAGGAAATTAAAATGGAAATCAAAAAAAATCTTGAGACAATAAAAAATGGAAACACAATATACCAAAACTTATGGGTTGCAGCAAAAGCAGTACTAAAAGGGAAGTGAATAGTGATAAACACCTACATTAAGAAAAAAGAAAGACAACCTACCATTATACATCAAGGAGCTAAAGAAGATATAAAGAAAAACAAACAAATCCCAAAATTAGTACAAGAAGGGAAATAACAAAGATGAGTAGAAATAGAGATTAGAAAGATAATGGAAAAGATCGAGGAAACTAAGGGTTTTTTGAAAGATAAACAAGATTGACAAACCTTTACACTAAGAAAAAAGAGAGAATTTGACAAAATTTAACATCCTTTCATGAAAAAAAATCTCAGTAAACTAGATAGAGAAGCAATTTACCTCAGCATAATAAAGGCCACATATGATAAGCCCAAAGCTAACATTATACTCATAGGTGAAAGCCATTTTTTTTAAGATCATGAACAAGACAACAGTGCCCACTCTCACCATTTCTATTCAATATAGTAAAAGAACTACTAGCCAGAGCAATAAGGTGAGAAAAAGAAATAAAAGGCATCTAAATCAGAAAGGAAGAAATAAAATTGTTTCTGTTTGCAGATGACATGATCTTATACATGAAAAACCCTGAAGACTTCACCAAAACACTGTTACAACTGATAAATGAACTCAGTAAAGTTGCAGGATACAAAACCAATATACAAAAACCAGTTTAATTTCTACATAGTAACAACTATTTGAAAAAGAAATTAAGAAACAATCCCATTTACTATAGTTTGAAAAGAATAAAATAAGAACAAATTTAACCAAGGAGTTGGAAGACCTATGAACTTAAAACCATAAAACACTGATAAAAAAAAATTGAAGAATACACAAATAGAAAGATATCCCATGCTCATGGATTGGAAGAATTAAAATTGTTATTATGTCCATACTACCTAAGGTGATCTAAAGATTCAATGCAATCCTTGTTAAAACTCCAATAGAACTGTATAGCCACATGCAAAAGAATGAAACCAGACCACTGTCTTACACCACACACAAAAAGTCAACTCAAAATTGATTAAAGACTTGAATGAAAGACCTGAAACTATGAAACTCTTAGAAGAAATATAGCTCAAAGACATTGGTCTTAGGGATTTTTTTTTAAACCAAAAGCAAAAGTAAAGACAAATAAGGGTGACTACATTAAATTAAAAAGCTTCTGCCCAAGAAAGGAAACCACCAATGAAATGTAAAGGCAACCCACTGAATGCAAGGAAATATTTGCAAATCATATATATGATAAGGGGTTAATATCCAAAATATATAAAGAACTCGTAAAACTCAACAGCAAACAAATAATCCAATTAAAAAATGGGCAGAGAATCTGAAAGACATTTCTCTAAAGAAGACTTACATATGGCCAACTGGTATACTAAAAGGTACTCAATTTCACTAATCATCAAGGAAATGAAACTACAATGAGATATCACCACACACAACTATGATCAAAATGACAAAACATAACAAGTGTCGGAGAGGATGTGGAGAAAAGGGACCCCTTGTGCACTGTTGGTGGGAATGTAAATTGGAGCAGCCACTATGGAAAACTGTATGGATTTCCTCAAAAAATTTTTTAAAGTAGTACTACTGTATGATCCAGCAATTCTACCTCTGGATATATATACTTTTTAATTAAAATGCTAACTTGAAAAGATAATATGCACCCCCATCTTTACTGCAGCATTATTAACAATAGCCAAGATAGATGAATGGATAAAGAAAATGTGATTGATATGTCTATATCTATAGATATATATAATAGAATATTATGCAGCCATAAAAAAGAGGGGGAATCTTACCATTTCCAACAACATGGATGGACCTTGAAGGAATTATGCTAAATGAAATTAGTCAGAGAAAGATAAATACTGTTTGCTTTCACTTATATGTGGAATCTAAAACCAAGCTCATAGACATAGGAACAAATTGGTGGAGGAGGGGAAAGGGGAAGGTAAGGGGTGAGTAAAATGGCTGAAAGTGTTCAAAACGTACAAACTTCCAATTATAAAATAAGTAAGTCATGGGGATGCAATTTACAGCAGAGTGACACTAGTTAATACTGTACTGCATATCTGAAAGTTGCTAAGGGAGAAGATCTTAAAAGTTCTCATCATAAGAAAAAAAATTCAACTATGTATGGTCACCGATATTGACTAGACTTACTGTCGTGATCATTTTGCAATATATACAAGTAATGAATCATTATGTTGTATACCTGAAACTAATAAATATATTGTATGTTAATTATACTTCAATAATAAAATTCCAATGGCATTTTTCACGGAAATAAAAAGTATTCTAAAACTCATGTGGAATCACAAAAGACCCCAAATAGCTAAAGCAACCTTGAGTAAGAAAAGCAAGGCTGGTGGTATAATACTTCCTGGTTTTGAACTATATTACAAAGCTGTAGTTATCAAAACAGTATGGTATTGGCATAAAAACACACACAGGTCCATAAAACAGCATAAAGAACTCAGAATTGCTAACTCCCATATATACAGTTAGCTAAGTTTTAACAAAAGTGTCAAGAATATACAATGTGGGAAATAAATGGTGTTGGGAAAACTGGATATCCAGATGCAAAGAAATGAAATTGGACACTTATGCCACACACCGAAAAAAAACCCAACTCAAATTGGATAAAAAAGTTCAATGTAAGACTTAAAACCATGACAATCCTAGAAGATAACAGGCAAAAAGCTCTTTGACATTGATCTTGGCAATAATTTTTTGGATCTGATGCTAAAAGTACAGTCAACAAAAGCAAAATAAACAAGTGGGACTACATCAAGCTAAATAGTATCTACACAAAAAAGGAAAGAGACAAATGAAAAGGTAACCTACTGAACAGAGAAAATATTTGCAAACCATACATCTGATGAGGTTTATATCAAAAACATAAAAGGAACTCTTACAACTTAATAGCAAAAAATCAAAACAAAACCAAGTAACCCAATAATAGACAAATAGACATTTTTCCAAAGAAGATAAAATAACCAATAGGTATATGAAAGATACTCAACATCACTAATTATCAGGGACATGAAATCAAAACCACAATGAAATATCACCTCACACCTGTTAGGATGGCAATTATCAAGAAGACAAGAGATAACAAGGATGTTGACAAGGATGCAGAGAAAAGGGAACTCTTATACACTGTTGGGTGAATGCAAATTGATATAGCCACTATGGAAAAGTCAGGAGGTTCCTCAAAAAATAAAAAATAGATCTACCATATGATCCAGCAATCCCACTTCAGGTTATATACCTAAAGGAAATAGAATCACTGTCTCAAAGAGATATTTGCATTCCAACATTCATTGCAGCATTAGTCACAATAGCCAAGATATGGAGATAATGGAAGTGTCTATCAATGGGTGAATGGTTAAAGAAGAAATGGTATATATATATATATATATACATATATGCAGCAGAATATTATTCAGCTATGAAAAAGATGGAAATCCTGCTGTTTACGACAACATGGATGGATCTTGGAGACATTGCACTATGTGAAATAAACCAGAAAGAGAAAGACAAATATTGTGTGGTATCACTTATATGTGGAATCTTTAAAAAATTGAACTCATAGAAACAGATGAGAAAAGTAGTTTCCAGGGGCTGGAAGTAGGGAAAAGGGAGAAATGTTGCTCAAAGGGTACAAACTTTCAGTTGTAAGATGAAAAAGTTCTGAGGATTCAGTGTAGAGCACAATGACTACAGTTAACAATATTGTATTATATATATGAAATTTGTTAAAATGGTAGATCTTAAGAATTTTCACATACCCACACAAAATGTAACTATGTGAGATAGATATATTAATTAGCCTGATTGTTGGAATCATTTCATGGTGTCTATGTTTATCAAATGATCATGTTGTATACTTTAAATATATTACCATTTTATTGTCAGTTATACTTCAATAAAGCTGGGAAAAGAAAGAATACAATCCTGATTCACACAACAGTGTGGCTGGATCTCACAGACCTTACATAAGTTGTTTGAATGAAGACAGACACAAAAGAGCATATACTATATGAAGCCCAAAGACAGGCAAAACTGACCTGCAGTAAAAGAAAGCCGCACAGTGTTTACCCATGGGAGATGAGGACTGAGCAGGAAGGAGAACTGACGGAATTTTCTGGAGTGATGGAAATGTTTTAATGTAAGAGTCAGCAAACTATGGCCCAAGGGCCAAATGCAGCCCACCTCCTATTTTTGTAAATAAAATTTTGTTGTAACACAACCATGCTCCCTTGTTCACATATTGCCTATGGCTGCTTTTGCAGTCTGAAGGCGGAGCTGAGTAGGTGCAATAGAGTATGGCCCACAAATCCTAAAATATTTACTATCTGATCCTTTATAGAAGAACGTCTGTTGACCTCTATTCCAATATGTAACATATTTCATGGGGTAACATGGTTATATGGGTGTATATATTTACATGGAATTATGTGTTGAATTATGTGCATTCCAAAAGAAATATTTAAGTATTAACTCCCAGTATCTCAGAATGAACCTTATCTGGAAATAGGGTCACTACAGATATAATTAAGATTAGGTCATCTGGTGTAGTGTGCCCTCCAATATGATTGGTGTCAATATAAGAAGGCCATATGATGACAGAGACACACAGGGAGAAGGCCATGTAATGAGGAATGTAGAGACTGGAATAATGCAGCTTCAGGCCAAAGAATTCCAAAAATTGCTGGAAACCACCAGAAGCCAGGAAGAGGCAAAGAAGGATTCTCCCTTACAGGTTTCAGAGACAGCATGGCCCTGCTGACACCTTCATTTCAGACTTCCAGCCTCCGGAACTGTGAAAGAATAAATACTTGCTTAAGCCACCCAGTTTGCAATACTTTGTTATAGCAGCCTTAGGAAACTAATACACGTGGTTACATGGGTGTATATATTTACAAGGTTACAAAATGGACATTCACATTTACCAAAACTCTTCAAATTGTGCATTGAAGATCAGTATAATTCACTGTTTCTAAACTGGAAGTCATAAAGGGGAAAAAAGTTAAAAAAAAAAGTATAAGCTAGGAAGCAGAGACTTCACCAAAATATGAGACTGGAGACCCTGGTAACAAAAAACAGATTCAGCAAGGTATCAACCCACCAGAACCTGTTGTTTCAAATTTCTTCAAGGTAACTGCCCATAAATTTAGGTCTAAGAAGGATGGAAGGACCCAGAAAGTTATAGGAACAGATAAGAATCATCAGTCTTTTAAAGATACCAAAATAAGACCTTTAGCTATAGTATTCACACTTAAAGTTGACTGTAAATAAATGGAACTCCAGCAATGTGGTTGTCTCACATAGCAGGTTGAATCGATACTAGATAAAATGCAGGGAGGAAGGGCATTGCACTGTGGCAGGCAAGCTACCATGGTAGTCTATGACAGACCTTTCAGTTGGCTGACATAGCAGCCACTCCTAATCTCCTCCCTTACCATCCTTTGCTACAGAGTCTGAAAAGCTAAATATTCACTTTTCTAGCCTTACATGCAGTTAGGTCTGGCCATGTCTTACGGTTCTGGACAGTAAATACATTAGAAGAAAGCTTCTATTCTCAAACAACAAGAGTGTCAGGAGGTGAAAGTGTTTTGCCCTTCTCTTCTCCTTGATGCTTCTGTGATGCCTAGACATAGGCAGCCATCCTGAGGCCATGAAGCAACCAAAGAGGTGGGCAAAAAGCCAACAGCTATTTGTGATAGGATAGAAAGTTGGAAAAAGCCTGAAGACTTTTGTAAGGTATCAATGTGTCATAACAGTTCACTTTCAGATTTCTTATTAAATAAACAGTAATCATCTTTGTGATTTAATCTGCTGTTCATTGAGATTTCTGTTACTTGCTACCGAACACATTCCTAACTGGTAAGACTAATAATTTTACCACTCTTACCTAAGAGTTCCCAGCAAACAAGAGAGAAAGATAGGCAATGGAAGAAGTGGAAAATGAATTGTAAATAGACCAAGTAGCCTTCAAAGCCTATGAATACATCTAAGTCTCCCTGTTGGTAACCTCTAGCATGAAAATATCAGAGAAAAGTAGTTAATGATAAAAGAAGGAGGAAGAAAAGAAAAATAAGAATTGTTAACATTTACCAATGGCTTACTAGATTCTAAATGATTTATGTATATTGCATTACCAATTCATATGAGAACTCTTATACATGATGATGTCAAGAAAGAGTACCAGTAAGCATTAGGGTCCACCAAGTACCTGGGGCTGCTACCAAAATTTATCTGAAAAGAGTGCTAGACTGAGAATCAGAAGATGAGCAATCTAGTTTTAACACTGCTACATATGTGTTCTTTGAATTTGGAGAATCACTTAATATCTCTGGGATAGTTCTTCCCTTAAAGGCAAATGTTGGAGAAAATTATCCATTGTGCCCACTTGAGACCTAACATTCTAATTTCCAACCTATGTAGGCTGGCCCAAGTAATTTGCCTAGATTTGTAAGAATTCATGAAATATTTATGAAAAATCACGATCATGTCAGGGGAGCTACAGTAATTGATCATCCCAAGCTCCAAACGCTTGGCACAAATGATCATGGCTGGATAAAACAGATAAGATTCTGTCAATAAAGATAATCACTTCCTAAGCATCCTCAATAGTCTAATATACCAGCTATGAGCTTAAGAAAGGAATTGTTGTCCAGGTAAGATGTAAGTTGTTGTCACACCTATACACTTTATGTTAATGGCCAGAACCCACTTTTATTTGATTTGGGGATACAGTGATGGTTTTTTTAGGCAACAAAATTATTTCTCCCCTGTAATTAACATTAAAATTAACTGACATTTTCTTTTCTTTTTTTGCAAAAGAAAATCTTTTTTTTTGAATTAATTGAATTAAATGAATTAATTGAAAAAAATGTTTTTCAAGCTGTAGGAAATTACATGGATATGTATTTATGTTTAGCATCAGTAGTAAAATTACATTTTCTAGTGAATCTGCAGTTCAGGGCTTTAAAATATAGGTCTTTTAAAATGCACCAAACAAAATTCCAAGGATTACAAGAAATGTTTTGTTTATAATGTTTGCATGGAGCTAGACTTTGTGCCTATCTGTCTCTTCTGAAATATTTTCAAAACCAGATTTATGGACTATAACTGGAAAAATAAAAGGGATGGTGTTCTGACTCCTTCCAAGTTTAATTCAGTCTATTATCATGTTTTTCTTTGTTATAAACTTACCAGTACAATTTACTATCATACCTTCACTTGCCAATTTCATAGCGCTATGTTTTGTGTCCCTTTTATAACAAATTCTTCAAGGATACAAATGGTGATATCTACATATTCTTCATCACCCTCTCCTTTTCACATACTTGGTGTGGCAGGGAGAAATAAATAATTATTGAAGGAAGGACCAGAGCTGTCATCACATCGCATCACCTTATGAAAAGGAATTGAAGGAGAAAAATGTCCCCCAAAAGTGAAATTTCTCATTCACTCTCTACAGCCCCACTGGCCTCTTGCTTAACCCCTCACTCTCCCTTTTCTTACTCTTTCGCTGCCATTTGGTTCCACTCTTCTGTCCATTTATGTCTCTAATGGCTCTGAAGCTAGTTAGGAAGGCACCTCGTATTCTTTTAGCAATCATCACTCAGTCTCCATCACAAAGAGGCCGCTCAAAGCTAACCAGAGGAGCGGCAGCTGCAGCCACTTGCAAAACAATCTTTAAAGGGATAAAAAAGTTCGATGCCATGTTTAAGTAACTCCATCAAAATCTCAGGAATATCAGGCTGGATGTTATTAGGCCCAGTTGAATCATCCCTGTCATTCCCCCAGAGAACAGAAAACATCAGACATGAGGAAAAGGCTAGAGTCTGAGCTCCAAGACAGGGTCCCTGAGTAATTCTCAGCAGAATTTTAGTCATCTGTCACTGGCATGTCTTTGCCAAGGAAGCAAAACAACTAAGAAATCTCAATATACCCAGATTCTTTGATCTATTCAGAGAAAGGGAAGAGCTATTTATTATGTTGTACCATAGATTTGGTATGAACTGAATAATTGAGCTAAGAATAAATACTGGTAACTTATACCAGTGGGAACTTTCAGATAGAATGATATGCATTGAATAGGACTTCACATAGGCAAGGTTAGGTATTGGCTGGTTTGAATTTGTCACCCCAATCCCCAAGACAAGCCTGCTTCTGAGCAAATTCAACTTGAAAGCCACAGCTAGAGCTGTAGATTTCCAAATAATTGAAAGTCTTAAAATACATCCCTAAAATGCATGATGACTGATACAGAGATGATTTGTAATAAATGGCTAGATACATTAATGAATGAAAAACATATGAAAACCTGTATTCATTTTTACATATGCACTAATATGTTTTTAGTGCAAATTTGTTGGCCTGCAAAAAAGAGACCCCAATCAGGCCTAAAAAGTCAAGTAGGAAATGAGAGGAGGGAAATAATTTTTTGCGGATCTGCTGTGTGCTAGGCGATGTTACTTCATTTTAGTTTCAAAATTACACCTGGATCATTCTCCTGCCACACATACTTGTATTGATTTTATATGCAAGTAAACTAAGGTTTAAAGAGTTTAAATGCTGAAGCAGCAATAAGGGTTACCATTTATGCACACATAGACCCTCACGCATACATACAGTATCTTTGATTCTTACAACCTTACCAGGAAGGTGTCATTATCCTATATGAAAGACAAAGAAATTGAGGTCCAGAAAGATCAAAAAATTTGTCACAGTCACATAGCTAGGCAGTGGCACAGCCAGAACCAGAGTGAGAACAGAGACACCCTAACACTGTCCCTGGATGCTCGCCTTCGTTTACTACCACACCACCCCCTTGTAGTCACAGACAGACTCAGCGAAAGGGCAGTTTACAGGGTAGCTGACCAACAGAGCCTGGCCTGACTGTGACAGGGGGCAGGGAACCTGTGGAAAGGCCAGACCAAACAGTCTGAGCCACTGTTCAAAGACAAGCTGCTTATTTCTCCGCTTTCTAAGACTTTTCTGAGTAAAAATAGGGTTATCCTTGCCTACAAAGGCTACTGTAAAGATATGTGAGATGTCTCCCAGGAAGGTGTTTTGATACCTTTTCAGTCACATTCAGATCATTTGTCCCTTCTTCCTAGTAACCAATGGTGGAGAACACTCAGAGGCAGAAGGTGCCCACCAGCCAGCCACGCACAGTAGCTCTAGTGCCTTGTGTTCTGGCATGGACTGGAGCAAAAGCAAGACAAAGCCATTACAGGAAAAGAAAACCACAGTCAAAGAACTACTACTCTAAGGAACAAAGATGCAAAATTCTTTAACTCAACATTAGCAAATTAAACCAATAATGTACAGAAATATGCAAAAAGACTAATACATCATAATTAAAGTAGGGCTTAGCCCAGGAATGTAAGGCTGGTTTAACATTCAGAAATAAAAGTGAATTACTACTGCAACAGAATAAAGCAGAAAATTCATATATTTCAATCGATGCAGAAAAGCACTTGACAAGATTTACGAAGCCATTCATAATAAAACCTCAGAGCAAACTAGGAATAGTGGATAATTTCCTCAGTATGATAAAACCTACAGCTACTATCATAAACACTGAAGGTATTCCTGTCTAAGACTGGAAACAAAGAAAAGATGTGGCTTCTTACCACTTCCATTCACCATTGGACTAGGTCTCAGCCATTGCAATAAGGCAAGAAGCAAGATACTTATTAATAAAAAATATGTATTTGGTCATTCAGATGACAAAAATATGTTTCTTAGATATGCCTGGACTTCATCCACAGTTCCCAAAAATGCATCAGAGCCATAAAGAGGAAATGAGTGTCTTCTTATTAAAGAAGGTGACTTTGGGGGCCCACCCAAAGGAGGGAGCTGGTTGTCCGGAGGACCAACAATATGATTAGAGGGTTGGAACCTTCAGTCCCACCCCCAGACCTCCTGGGAGGGAAGATGAGCTGGAAGCTGAATCAGACAATGGCCAATGACTTAGTCATAACTTTGTAATGAAGCCTCCATAAAAACCTAAAAGAACAGCTTTTGGTCCTTTTTTCTATTCAGAGAGCTTCCACACTTGGGGAACCAGAACACTTTCAAAGTGCCACTGAGCCAGCCCTAACCTCCCGGAGGACAGAAGCTCCTTTGTCTGGGACCTCACCCTCTGTATCTCTTCATCTGGCCATAGATTTGTGTCCTTTATCACATATCCGTTAATAAACTGATAAACAAAGTAAGTGTTTCCCTGAGTTCTGTGAGTTCCTCCAATGGAGCCTGAGGAGGGCTCGTGGGAACTGCCAACCTGCAGCCAATCAGGAAGCACAGGTAACAGCCTGGGACCTTCGACTGCTACCTGCAGGGGGCTGGAGGGCTTGCAACTGTGATCTGAAGGGCTGAGCCTTTAACCTGTGGAATCTGATGCCATCTCCGGGTAGATATTGTTAGAAGTGGGTTAATATCTCAGACACCCTGCTGGTGTCTAAGAATTGCTTGGTTTGTTACGGAGGAACACCCCCCACACACACATTAGAATTGGATCATGGGACACCAATAGAAAAGAAAAAAAGATAAAGATCTGAAAAGAAGAAATAGAACTCCCTTTTTGTAGACAATAAAGCTATTTACATAGAAATTACTTACAAGGCATCTACAAAACAACTTCTAGAACTAGTAAGTGAATTGAATAAGGTCACAGGATATAAGGTTCATACAAAAAATTGTTTTTCTATCTAGGAGCATAAAAAATGGAGAATGAAATTATAAAACCAGTTTCATTTACAGTAGTGCTTAAAAAAGGGGGAAAAATAAAATAACTCCACCCAAAAGATATGCAAGATCTCTAAATTAAAAGCTACAATTTAAGATTATTTAGGTCTCATAGGTCTCACATGGCAGACGAGGCAAGGGAGCTCTCTGCGCTCCTTTATAAGGCCACTAAGCCATTCTTGAACACTCCACCCTCGTGGCACAATCACCTTCCGAAGGCCCCACCTCCAGACACCACTGCATTAGGGATTAGTTCTCAACATAAGAATTCTGAGGGGACACAACACTTAGTCTATAACACCAGCTATTTCATTTTTAGGTGTTTACCCAAGAGAAGTGAAAACATACGCCTACAGAAAGACTTGTATAAGAATGCTTTATTTAAAGAAGTCAAAAACTGGAAAAAAAAAAGCCCATCAATGGGTGAATAGACAAGCTGTGGAATATTCACACAATAGAGTACTACTCAATAAGAAGAAATGAACTATGACACATAACATGAAGATGAATCTCAAAAAAAAATTCTTTTTTAAGAGGCCAGACACAAGACTATATACTATGATTTCATTTACATAAAACTGTAGCAAATGAAAACTAATCTGCAGAGACGGAAGAGAGATCACTTGGGGACAGGGAGGAAGGGATATATTTCAAGAGGTATAAGGAAGTCTTGGGGTGTGATGGAAATTTCTGATGTCTGATTAGGGTGGTACTTTCATAGGTGTATACTTTGTCAAAACTTATCAAATTGCACACTTTTAATATGTGTAGTTTATTATACATAAACTCTGTCTCAATGCTTTTTTTTGCTATTACATGTGCAAATTATCATTACTAGACGCCCCCTATTATCAAGTCCCCACCACATACCCCCATTGCAGTCACTGTCCATCAGCATAGAAGGATGTTATAGAATCACAAATTGTCTTCTCTGTGTTATACTGCCTTCCCTGTATACCTCTACCCCACCCCCACCCCCATCCCCACTAAATTATGTGTGCTAATTGTAATAGCCCTTTTTCCCCCATATCCCTCCCTTCCCACCCATCTTCCCCAGTCCCGTTCCCTTTGGTAACTGTTAGTCCATTCTTGGGTTCTGTGAGTCTGCTGCTGTTTTGTTCCTTCAGTTTTTTCTTTGTTCTTATACTCCACACATGAGTGAATCATTTGGTACTTGTCTTTCTCTGCCTGGCTTATTTCACTGAGCATAATACCCTCTAGCTCCATCCATGTTGTTGCAAATGGTACGATTTGTTTTCTTCTTATGGCTGAATAATATTCCATTGTGTATATGTACCACCTCTTCTTTACCCATTCCTCTACTGATGGACACTTAGGTTGCTTCCATTTCTTGGCTATTGTAAATTGTGCTGCAATAAACCCTAGGAGTGAATATGTCTTTTTCAAACTGGGCTGCTGCATTCTTGGGTACAATTCCTAGGAGTGGAATTCCTGGGTCAAATGGTATTTCTATTTTGAGTTTTTTGAGGAACCTCCATACTGCTTTCCACAATGCTTGAACTAGTTTACATTCCCACCAGCAGTGTAGGAGGGTTCCCCTTTCTCCACATCCTCACCAGCATTTGTTGTTGTTCGTCTTTTGGATGGTGCCCATCCTTACTGGTGTGAGGTGGTATCTCGTTGTGCTTTTAATTTGCATTTCTCTGATGATTAGCGATGTGGAGCATCTTTTCATGTGCCTGTTGGCCATCTGAATTTCTTCTTTGGAGAAGTGTCTGTTTAGCTCCTCTGCCCAATTTTTAATTGGCTTATTTGCTTTTTGTTTGTTGAGATGCGTGAGCTCTTTATATAATTTGGATATCAACCCCTTATTGGATACGTCATTTATGAATATATTCTCCCATACTGTAGGATATCTTTTTGTTCTACTGATGGCATCCCTTGCTGTACAGAAGCTTTTTACTTTGATATAGTCCCATTTGTTCAGTTTTGCTTTTGTTTCCCTGCCTGGGGAGATATGTTCATGAAGAAGTTGCTCATGTTTATGTCCAAGAGATATTTACCTATGTTTTTTTCTAAGAATTTTATGGTTTCATGACTTACATTCAGGTCTTTGACCATTTTGAGTTTACTTTTGTGTATGGGGTTAGCCAGTAATCCAGTTTCATTCTCTTACATGTAGCTGTCCAGTTTTGCCAACACCAACTGTTGAAGAGGCTGTCATTTCCCCATTGTATATCCATCCCTCCTTTATCATATATTAATTGACCACATATGCTTGGATTTATATCTGAGCTCTCTATTCTGTTCCACTGGTCTATGGGTCTGTTCTTGTGCCAGTACCAAATTGTCTTGATTACTGTGGCTTTGTAGTAGAGCTTGAAGTCAGGGAGTGTAATCACCCCTGCTTTATTCTTCTTTCTCAGAATTGCTTTGGCTATTCAGGGTCTTTTGTGGTTCCATATGAATTCTTCTCCAGTTCATTGAAGAATGCTGTTGGTATTTTAATAGGAATTGCATTGAATCTGTAGATTGCTTTAGGCAGGATGGCCATTTTGACAATATTAATTCTTCCTATCCATGAGCATAGGATATGTTTCCATTTATTGGTATCTTCTTTAATTTCTCTCATGAGTGTCTTGTAGTTTTCAGAGTATAAGTCTTTCACTTCCTTGGTTGGTTTATTACTAGGTATTTTATTCTTTTTGATGCAGTTGTTTTCCTGATTTCTCTTTCTGCTAGTTCATTGTTATGTATAGGAATGCAACAGATTTCTGTGTATTAATTTTGTATCCTGCAACTTTGCTGAATTCAGATATTAGATCTAATAGTTTTGGAGTGGATTTTTTAGGGTTTTTGTCTCAATGCTTTTTCAATAAAAAAGAATAAACCAGAGCAAATTCAGAACAGGATGAAGGGGCAAGAAAGCGTTCCATCTGAGAAACAAGTGAAGATTCTTGGGGAACATCATCACTGCCTCCAGGTGTCTGAGTCAAGAGTCTGATTCTGCAGTCTCACTGCAAGGACCAGGATCGATTAGTGGGGCTCCAAAGACAGCAAACTTCATCTGCAAATAAACAACAACTACCTAACCAAAAAGAATAATCCAAAGATAAATCGGCTGTCATGCTGAAGAGGGAGTTTCTCTGTACTGGAGGTATTCCTGGAGTAGCAGGCAAACTAGGACTTTGTGCAAACATTTTTGGAACGATAGTGAGAACACTTAAGGCCTCTTCAAACCTGAAGAGTCTAGAATTCTGCAAGACTAGGAGTTCCCTATTGTTTGTTGCTAGCATAGAAAAGCCCAAAGTTATGTCATCTTGCTTTACCAGATAATTTCCCTCAAGGAAAACTCAAATTTTCAGGATGAAATTGAGGAGGAATTTTCCACCCCCTCTGTTTGGTGTCAGACCCCTTTCTTTCTTATGGCTCAGGAACAGTTTCACCAAAGACAGAAGATTTTTGCTTTTGCTTCCCAAAAACTTAAATTGTCATGAGCAACTTGCCTGAAATTAGTACAAACAGTGGTAGCCAAGTGGATACACCTCTTGTAGTTACTCTCAAAGTCGCCCTCAGGTGACATCTACCTCATGCCTTTGTCTCCTGCTGCAACAGTGTGTTGAAGAGAAGTGTGGATGTGATCCTTAAGTATTGTGATAAAACTACAAGAACTTGTTCACTCATTCATTCGCTCACTGAATGAACATGTGAGCCTTCTGATACACCGGGATGCTCTCCGTCTGCTTTGATAGTGGGTGTGGGCTCTTCTCAGTGTTATTTCCAGTGATTTACCTGACTTAGGTGGGACAATACTCATTGAAGGAGATGCAATTAAGAAAGGTAAACAGACTGTGGATAAAGTGAAGGTTCCTGTGGCCAGGATTCTCACCTGGCCCTGGTTGGGTAGCTCCCTGCACACGTGTGGGCAATACGTTGTTATTGACTCTGTATAAAGCACTCTGCCCAGTGCTCTGGGTGACACGGTGGCACGGCTGCAAGGCTGCAGGAGAGCAGAGATGAGACTGGAGTGGTGGCAGCGCTGAGGACAGAGACTCAGACGGCTGCGGGGGCAGAGAGGCCCAGAGGCAGAGACCGGCTTGCTGCATGCAGACTCACTCTGAGTGGATGGGATTCTAGTGATTTACCTGCCACCTGGAAATAAAGTTGGGTATGACCCTTTCACCCCAAGAACGTTCTACTGCCATTTCTTTGGTCTCACTGAATCCATAGTGAACTTGTCCTGGGCTGAAACCCATTGGCAAGACACAAATGTAAGACCTCCCAGGCTGCCACATGACTCCCATGCAGGCCTGGCCATAGGGTCTGTGTTAGACTGATAAATATATAGCACAGGATTTCGATTGTTCATTTCTGGTTAAGCTCAGAAGGTTGGGGGTTCATATCTTCTAAGACAAACTCCAAATTAAAATGGAACATTTTCTGGAGATTTGACCCTATTGTAGGACAAAGAGTCATTCGCCAGGACTACAGCCCCCAAAGGCAGACAAGCAGTTTCTCCCTCTGCTCCAGCCAAACGCTCTTTGTGGACAGGTGAGTGGTCATGAGTGCCTTCACCAGGTGCCAATCCGGCAGCAAGGGGCATTCGCTCTGATCTAGCCGCCTGTTCCCCAGCCAGCTGCTCCAGCTCAGAAAGGGAAGGCAGCAGCTCATTTGGTCAGTGAGTTGATCTGCAGATTTTTTTCATTTCATTGATCTCACTGGCCCCAATTTGAAAGGATAATAGGGAGGTGTAGTTGCATTTAGCTCTTCCAAATAACATCCTGAAAGTGCAATGGAAAAACCTGCAAGCTATTCAGAGGGAGAATAAGGAAGGTCCAGTGAGTCCTGGGCGAAGGACTGTGAATCCTTGAAGACTAAGCAAAAGATCAGAAACAAAGGCAGGGTCAGGCTCAGGCAGATACCCCTTTCCAGCAAATCCAGATCAGGCCCTGGTCAGCACTGAGAATTATTTTAGCCCTATATTAAAGGGACATTCTGGTAAAGAAAAGGCAAGGGAAGTGTGAACACTGTAAAAGGCTGCATTTAATCTTTGTGCAAGAGACTGAACTGAGTCCCACACATAATCACTGATTACTAATCTGACATGTTATCATTTTATTTTTCACATGGTTAGTATGTTTTATGCATAACATAGATGTCCAGTTAATGTAGACACTGCAAAACTCAATTTATCAAATAGTGAACTCCGAAACGCTTTTATCTACATTTTATATTAAATTTGTTTGATAAAGTCTGAAATCTGAGCTTTTCTTCCATGTTTCAACTTCTTTATTTAAGGCCTCATGGCTTATTTAAAAGACTAACTTACACAACAAATGGTTTCCCTTGCAGCAAACAAGAGGCTAAATGAAATCTGGTGATTTTCTTTAGTCTAAAATGAATGAAGAGCAAAATTTAGATATCTTCTCAGGTGCAAGTGAGTTCTAAGTTGGACTCAGACTTCAATTCAGTTGGACCATTTGGGTAATTATATGAGTTAGAGATTCTTCAAAATAAATGCCTCAGTACGACTTTCAAGGACATTCAATAACAAAAGAGAGTAGATAAGAAAAATATTCCATTTATACATCTAACCAGGGCAGCTATGAAGACTAAATGAATTTCACAGGTAATTAATATCATTTGCATGAAGATTAATATACCTGAGATTAAAAGTTCTTTTTTATAGGACATATAACTTACTTGAACATCCCTACTCTGGCTCAGAGTGACAGCTAGCCCCCGTGAACTCATCTGCCCCAGAAAACCAAACAGTTGAGTTGAAACCAAGTGCTACTAAATACTCCAATTAGTTGCCATCAACTGAAACTGGCAAGTTTTCTCTGCCTGACCTCATTATACACATGTGGGTTATTTAATTTACTGTCATGACAATGAAAATTGAAGTGGAAAATATACATGTAATGTGCATATATATGTGGGTGTACCTATGCACATGTATAATTGCACATGTATATGTAGTTTCCAAACGTGTTCAAAATTAGAGATAATAAGATGAATTCCCACATAACTATAATCCAGATTCAACAATTTTGAAGACTTCGCCACATGTACTTTATCTGTTCTTTTCTCCCCCCTTCATTGCCACAATATTTTAAAGCACAGCTCAGACATCATGTCATTTCACTCCTACATACTTCAGGGCACATCTATAAAAAAAAAAACAAGCTTCTTCTTACATGACCATAGACTGTTAACACTCTAACAAAAGAGACAAAAATTCCTCAGTGTCATCTAATTCCCACCCATATCCCATATCCCTGATGGTCTTACTTGGTCATTTCAAATGATCCCATAGGGATACAAGCAAGACAAAAGGCTCACATATTCCCTGACTTCATCTAGAACTGACCACCTTCTTCCCCACCTCCCACTGTTTTCAAGCCATTAACTTGTAACAGAAACTAGATCACGTGTCCTGCAGATCGTCTCACTGTGAAATTGTAAATGTATATATATCGGTGTCTGACCCCAGTCACTGCTAATATTTAGTCCTTGGCACTGCTCCAGACACAGGTAATGGAAGCATTTCTGTTCTAGTTGGTGCAGCTCTTGTGGGGCTCCTGGGTGGGGGCTGGTCACCAGGAAGACCGAGCCATGGTTAGAAGCTTGGAGCTTTCAGCCCCACCCCTCATGCTCCAGAAAGTGTAGAGGGGCTGGAAATTGATCACACCTATAGATGGAAACCTCTATAAAAGTCCCAAAGTACAAGGTCTGTAAAGCTTCCAGTGGGTGGGCACCTCTAAATACTGGGAAGGTGGCACAACCCAGCGCCCTGGGGACAGAGGCTCCTGCATGTGGAAACCCTTCTGGGGTTTCGGTTGGGCTTTAAACAATGGCTGAAAATCTATGCTGATAAAAAGAAAGAAAGGATGTTCCAGGCAGAGAGGCAAACTTCTGCAAAGTTATAGAAATGTAACACCTGTGTGGACAATAGCCCTTGGTTTTTTGTGACCAATAGACAGAATGTGTTTGCGAAGTAGCAGAGAAGGTTGGGTGGGGCCAGGTGGTGACGGAGCTGAACGCCCCAACAAGGAGTCTCTGGCGCTCCCATTTGTCTGTAGAAAACCATCAAGATTGTTAAGAGTAATATGGTCAGGTCTATGTTTTAAAAGGATAATTCAAGGGAGGCAGAGAGGGCAAGGGGGAGAAGAATAAAAAGGGAGAAAATGTAAAGAAAAAAATAATGAGTTAGAAGCTTACTGTGGTTCAGATGAAAAATCACAAGGTCTAGAAATATCCCTGAACTTGCCAGGCAGAGAAAAGGAGGCGGAAATGGAATCAAGAAGCTTTTCAAAGGTGAAACATATAAGACTTTGTGACAGGAAATGTCAGAACGCAGGAGAAGAAGACCAGACGAGGACTCCAAGGTCTCTGAGTATAAACAGGAAGGAGTTGAAATGCAATTCCATTTTCTAACTAGCCAAAGCAGAGTGCAAATTGATTAGGAATTAATATTGAGTATATGTGCAAATAGGCGCGTTGTAAAAAACATCGCGGTGAAATAAACTCATCAGGAGTTCTATTTTGAAAACACATGCAAGGCAACATTTATAGCTTCTCCATTTTAAAATTTTAATGATCTATTTGTAGTAAATTATGAATGTCCAGTATGCCCAGATGCCATCTCTAAAGTCAAAGAAGATTCCCAAATTTGAGGTTAGGTTGCCTAGCAACCAGAGTTCCCTGGAGCAGAGAAAAACTGACATTTTTTCCCCCAGTAAAGTCTTTCACAGATCTATAACAGGAGCAGAGGAAATGATCATTAAAACCCGACCTAATGAATTCAGTTCAGTTAAGAAAAATGGAATTTGCACAACCAGCAGGGGGCATCCCACCTTCTCCAAGAACCTTTCTAAAATCCTCAATACTTGTTAGTGCCCATTTTCCATCCCTGACCAACCCAGCACATGATCATTTCTCCTCACTGGTGTGACCCTGGAGGCACCGCCTTGGACCATTAATTGCTCAGCTGTCTTCCCCAAACTGACTGACCCATCTGGGGCCAAAGTCTTACACATCATGTACACACTAGAGACACAGGCTCTGGACACTGGCTTTGAATCCTGGCTATAGCCCTTAATATCTGTATGGCCTTGAGGAATTCCTTAATGTTTCTGTGCCTCAGTTTCCTCATCTGTAAAATGCAGATAATAAAGGGAACCTCCCTCATAGCGTTGTGAGCATTTAAAAAGTTAATAAATGTAAAGGGCTTGACACACTTCTGGCACATAGTAAGCACTCAATAATCCTTTGCTTTGATTTGTAATGCATATTGCATGTGTCCTCTGTCATACCTGGAGACATAAGCACGCAGCATTTGTTATACAAATAATGGGTGATTTTCTGGTTCTTTCCCCGCTGCTTCCTCTCTGTTCTTCTACTTTGTATTAAAATATTCCAACACACTACAGAGCTCCAAAGGGACCTCAGGAACTGTCTGAGAACTCTGCAGGTGCTTAGGGGATAAGGCAGTCAGGCGGAGCCGCCTAAGCATGTCAGAATGGGAGTGAGGGATTTGCAGCCTGGGGGCAATGGGATGAACCTGTGAAATGAGCAGGTGGGGAAAAACCAGAGAGTTTTCAGGACTGTTCAGGAAACTTTCTTGGAAGGGCCCCAAGATGGGCAGAGAAGAGCACAGAAGACTCAAGGTGTAGCAGGCAGAATGTGGATCTCCAAAGATGTGCCCATCCTATGAATATGCCACCTTACGTGGCAAAGGGGACTTTGGCAGAGTAGTTAAGAATCTTGAGATGGGGGATTCTCCTGGATTACCTGGGTGAGTCCATTGTAATCACAAGGGTCCTTAAGAGGAAGGCAGGAGAGTGAGAAAATGAGATGTGACAACACAGGGAGAGTCGAAGTGATGTAGGGCCATGAGCCCAAGAAGCTGGGCAACTCTAGAAGCTGGAGAAAGCAAGGAAAAGGATTCTCCACTGGTGCCTCCAGAAGGAACAGAGCCCCATGGTCCCATCTTAGACTTCTGGCTTTCAGAACTAGAAGATAATAAATTCATGTTGTTTGTGATCATTGTTACAACAGCAATAGGAAACAGATACACCTGTGGAAAAGGGGAAGCGCTAGGAGCAAAGTCCACATACACTCCCTAAATACACAAGGAGAAGACAGCAAGAGCTGAAGTTGGGAAGCAAAGAAATTCAAGTACCATCAGCTTAAGAGTGATGGGGCGCATAAGGCGTTCAGAAGAAAATGAAAGTGAAACAACTTGGGCCTGATGGAATTTGTCAAAAGAATGTGATTGCCTTAGCCCATGAGGAGTGTCCAGAGATTATTACTATTATTATTATTACATATTTTGTGGGGGAGTGTTATGAAACTTTGAGATGGATGAAAAAAATTCTTGAGTGTCTTGTCTAACACGCTTTTCCAGGTTCTCTGAGCCTTTCATCAACTTTGAACTATGATACATTCTGTAAACTGTAGAAAATTAATCATACTGCCAGGGAGTCTTCTTCACAGAGATGCAGCTTAGTAGCACCCCGTGGGGTGCGATCCTCGCCGGGCGGACGGGCCACTTTATAAGTGTAAGTTCATTCAGCATCCCTCTGTGCCTAGTCATGCTGCGGCTCTCAGATTTGCCCTTGGAACAGGTTGTATCATCCTACTGGCTCCCTCAACTGATGACTTAAAGAACATCCTTGACACATGTTCTTTTTATATCTGTATGAGAGTCATGATTTCACCTTGTGAAAAATGTATCCTGTGATATTTTATTAGGATGGATCTGTAATGTAGCTAATACAGCCCAAAGGCGTGGGTCTGTCTCCATTCCACCTGCCCAGGGGCTGGCTTTGTGACCAAGCAGTAGTGCCACAGGACCAGGGCTACGAGGACCAAAACTGTGGGACTTGCCAAACGACGAAGTGGACACTGAGCTCTCCCCGGGGCAGGGCTCTTTGCCCAGGGAGATAGCTGTGCTTCCCAGCAGGTAACTGACCAATGGCTTGATAAGGGAAAAAGATGGGTGAACAGTGGGGCTTCATAGATATTTTTGCTTTACTCCTAGCTTTTTAGAAAATGATTTTGTTTCTGTGTTTATCTAAACATTTGGCTCCTGATTTCAAATAGGATTTTATTAGAACTATAAAGTTTTAGTTGGTAATAAATATTGGATTTTAGTAAATCATTTCACTATATATTGAGATTATTTTTCTTCTCTTTCTTAAACTATTAATAAGATGCACTACATTAATGAATCACCTCATACTGAATTACTCCTGCATTCCTAAAACAAGCCTCCCATCTTGGGATACTCTGAATGCAGACAGCCATATTCTCTCCACTAGAAAATTCTTTTGGACTCTTGTGCCCATATGAGCATTTTCTAAACTGTTCAGAAAGACATTATTAAATATGTAATGATTTTTAAAAAGGGCTTATCCTCCAGCTTGGTAAAAGGTGGGCTGAAACAACATTAGCAGGTCTCTCCTGCATGAATACTCGGAGGCCTTGGTAGGCTGGCGTGCGCTGTGAATCTCAAGGAGAAGAGAGTGCGCTGCATTTCCCAAACTGATTTGACTACGGAACTTTTTCCAGCACATCTATTCACATTTCCCAGACCAGTGTTCCGCAGAACACCAGATTTCAAGATGCTGGTTCACTAAAGAGCAAGACTTGCTTATTTTGTTTTCTGAAATACTTCTTTTGAGTTTTGGATTCAGGGTCATGTTTGCCTAATAGAATACATTTACTAAAATTGTCCGTGTTTCAGAAGGGCTTTTTAAATACAGGAGTCATCTACCCTTGAAAATTTGGGGAAAAAAATGCACTGTGAGTCCATTAGATGTGTCCTGGAAAAGGGCGGCATTTTGATAAATTTTATATACTCTACTCAGTCCTTACCCTGCCCTAGTCAAGTACACAACTTTTGTAACTTTATTTTATTTCAGTTAAAAAATGTGTTATTTTACTTAAAGATTAAAACCTGTTTAGCATTCAGTTGTATTTTCTCGTGTTTAAATATACTTCATGACTATTGTCACATACACATTCTCATTTCTAATTTTGTTCTATCTTTGGCATTCATTCATTGAACAAAGAATTTGAGGTGACTACTGTAGAGCCAGAACGAGGCATGAAAAAATGGCTAAGTTATTGTTTTGGGAAACTCATGGTCTAGTATGAGAGATAGACACATAAACAAATAATTACAATTCCTCATAATGAGGGGTATAATAAAGGCATGCCGAGGGGCATGAAGACAACAATAACATGAATAACAGCCTGGAGGAATTGGTGTCCTTTTCAAAGACTTCAGATCCTGAAAACCAATAGAGAACCACAGAGCAAGTGAGGAGGAGGCTATGAGTCATTAAATAAGGACATGTGAATAACGAAAGGGAGGATTGAATCTAGAGAACATGGGGCAGAGGACAGCAAGCAATGAGACTGGGAAAGTTGCAGGCACACATTTCAGTCTGTATTAGTTCCCTACTCCAGCTATAACAAATTATCACAAAAAAAAAACACAAATTCATTGTCTTACACTGTAGAGTTCAGAAGTCTGAAATGGGTTTCACTGGCTGGAAATCAAGATGTCCTCAGGGCTATATCCCTCCAGAGGGTCTAGGGGAGTATGTTCCCTGCCTTTTCCAGCTTCCAGACTGCACCTGCATTCCTTGGCTTGTGGCCCCTTCCTCTGCCTGTAAGCCAGCAGCCTAGCCTCTTTCCCCTCTGACCCTCTGCTTATATCACCATATCCAACCTCTGACCTTCTGCTTCCAGCATCACATCTCCTCTCATTCTGACCCTCCCATCTCTCTCTCATACAGAGCCTTGTGCTCACACTGTAACATAACATATTAACAGGTCCTGGGGATTAGGATATGGAGATCTTTGGGGGAAGAGGGCATGATTCTCTCAACCTCAAGACCATGTATGCCCTGCCTAGAATCTGGGTTTTATGCTGCAGGCAATAGGGGCCATGGGAGAGGTTTAAACAAGCAAGTGACATGATCAGATCATAAGAAAGAGCTCTGGGGGCAACAGGAAGGCAGCCTGGAGCAGGTGCAGGATGAAGGTATGAAGACCTCCAGCATGATGTGAAGATTTAATATCTAAGGCAAAGCAATTACCCTGGGGATAGACAGCAGAGTCCAATTACAGAAACAAGTAGAGCTGATGGACTGGATGATGCATTGATTGTAGGAGGAGGGCAATGCCATTAACCAAGATCAAAACCCTCCCAAGTGGAACAGGTTTGTGCAAACGTGTTCTCCCAAGAGGTCTCTTACTTCTATTCCTCCCCTTTTCTGTCCCCCACCAACCTTCCTCACTCCTCTGGTCCTACATGGTTTAGGTTAAAATCAACTCCTCAGTCTAAAGGCACCTCATAGTCTGGCCCCTACCCACATCTCCAGCTATTATTTCTTGACCCTCACCCCATCCAACCCTCAACCTCAGCCAAGTCAAAACACTTTAGAGTTTCTGTTATCCAATAGGGCACATGCTCAGGGCCTTCATGTATCAGTTCATACTGCCACCACTGCCTGCACTGTCTGTCCCCACTGTGTCTGTGCACATATACTCACCCTTTGAGCCTTTGCTCCGCTGTGCATTCCTGTATGGCCCTCCCAGGTAGAATGACCACTGCCCTGTCCCTATCAGTGAACTAGATATGGGATTTCACGATTTTTACATAGTCACACTCAGATCCATAATTCTCCCACTGCTAAAACACAAGCATTCTGAATCAAGAACAATATCTTACTCATCACCCATTTTTGGTGGCTAACACAGTATCTAACATCCATAGCCTCTAAATAAGTGTTTGGTCAATGAGTAAGTTGACCAATGAAAAAAGATGAACAATAAAATGGAGTCACTGTAAGTTGTAAGGTGTCATACTTAGTCCATCAACCAATGAATAGATAGCCAAATATGGTATATCCATGCAATGGAATATTATTCAACTATAAAAAGGAATGAAGTACTGATACTTGTTCACTGTGGATGAATCTTGAAAACATTAGGCCAAGTGAAAGATTCCAGTCATAAAGACCACATGGTGTATGAGTCCATTCATATGAAATGTCCTTGACAGGCAAATCAATAGAGACAGAAAGTAGATTGATTGCTTAGGTTCAGAGGGGGGGCCATGAGGAGTGGGGGGTGGTGATGCCTAAGGGCTACAGGGTTTCATTTTGGGGTAATAAAAATGTTCTAAAATTGATCTTGCTGATGGACACACAAATATGTGACTATGCTACACTTCAAATAGGTGAATTGTATGGGTAAGTTAAAGACTTCCAAAAAAAGTCTTGAACAATATGTTATGTGAATTATATCTCAATAAAGCTGTTGTCAAAAGATGATGTCATATTTAGAACCAAATATGATTTGTTAAAAAAAAGAAAGAATTGGAGAGGTGCTGAAAGACCCAACTAGTGGTGGACATTCATCCAGGCGGGCAGTGAGGAACTGGGAAACGAATAAGAATTAACATATATTAAACTCTTACTACGTGTCATTCATTATGCTAAGCACCTTACCTGCATTTTCTCCTTTCATTCTCATGAACTAAATGTTTTTATTCCTATTTAGAGATGAGAAAACTGGGGCAAAGACAACTCCAGTCATTGGCCCAATGGCACACACTGGGTGGGGGATGAAAGCCAGGATCTGAACTCAAGCAGGCTAGATGCAAAACCCACACTCTCGACCACTCTGCTCTGTTTATGGATTTGGTGGATATGTGGAGTTCTTCCTTTTATTCTTTTCAAGGAAGGATAATCTTTTACAATTCTCGAGTACAATGAATTATTTATTCTCTTTAATAATGAAAGTACTTAAATCTATGAAATCACTTCTGCATAATTTTTGAGAGAACTTTAGCCATGTGTCATTTGTACTGACCTCATTTTTTATTCTCTAAACATTTTGTATTTCTATATTTGATTTCCTTTTGTTGGTTTTTCATTATCAAATGGTAGATTTATGTCTTTGGACATTATTCCCAGAGGACATGGTATGCACAGTTTCTGCACTGAGGGATTTAATACATTTTCTTGGTGATGTAATGTATTATCAAGTTTTGTAAAAATCCCAGATACTCTTTTGCAAAAGAAGGCTCACACTCTCTTTACAGAGGGGGTACCTAATGATCCCCTGGTATAGTAGATAGATAGATAGATAGATAGATAGATAGATAGATAGATAGATAGATAGATAGAAAAATTATTGTTTAAAGACTTCCAAAAAAAGAAAATTCCTATTTCTTCTTAAATTATTTTAAAAACAGCAATGGCCTTCTCAATATGCTCTTAATGCAAGCAACACACTTAGAAGTTAAAAGAGGAAGAATATGTCTGTGTAATTCAAAAGGCCAGGAAGAACGCAGCCATTTGTAATCAGATATTTCAGTACTTGCAAGGACTTTTACTCTAGGTCGATGAATGGCCATAAACAGATATAAACCTTCTTGTAAAAGACTTGGCTTCCTCTGCTTTTTACATAATCAATTTGACATTTGAATTTTGGCAAAGGATCATAGTTACCTTGCTTTATTTATTACCTGAGATTAGATAAGAATATCAGTGTTATCAAGCCATACCAGGCTTTTTCCTAAAATAATGTGTAATTTTTCAAGCAAGAATCATTTTGTCCTGGCATCAAAGTCTGCAGAACAGGATTTCCAAGGATACTATACATAGAAACCATTCTCTTTCCACCCATCCTACTTTCTCCTCTCTCTTACCTGCCTACTACACACCCCTCCCCTTAAAATAAGCCATTCCCGGGGACTTCCGGGAAGATGGCGGTGTGAGCAGGGTGGCAGAAATCTCCTCCCAACACTGTATTTATCTACGAAAACAGAGAAAATACATCTATTCCTAAAAGAGACAAGAATACACAGGAAAGAGCACAGCGTGTAGCTATACCCGAGAGGACTCGGCACCCCAAGAGGCGGGTGTGGTTGTCACTGGCATGTCTACAGAGAAAGAACTGCAGTGATTCTGCACCTAACACAAAGCATCAGAGACCATTATCACAGAAAAGGGTTCAAGAAACCATTCACCTGGACTTCATCTCATGGATCAGGCCCAGCGACTTTGGTTGAATGCCAAGAATTTACATAGTTCTGAATATAGTAAACAATAAGACTGAAGGGAATCTAAACATTCCTCCAGGAAAGGAAGGACCAAAGTAAAGAAAAAAAAAACATCTGGTTCTGAAGGATTGGTGGCCTGCTATTTAAGTCATACATTAGGGCAGCTGACAAGTAACAATAGAGGACTTCCGGGAAGATGGCGGTGTGAGCAGGGCGGCAGAAATCTCCTCCCAACACTATATTTATCTACGAAAACACAGAAAATACATCTATTCCTAAAAGAGAGACGAGAATACACAGGAAAGCGGACAGCGTGCAGCTACACCCGAGAGGACTCAGCACCCCAAGAGGCGGGTAAGATACGGAGCCGCGACCCGGTGGGACCCGAGCCCTCCCCCACCCCAGGGCACCGGCGGGAGGAGAGGATTCAGAGCCGGGAGGGAGTGGAAGTGCACCCCGCGAAGTAGCCAGCCCCGGTGATTGGCGTGGGGAGCGCTGACCCACATTGTGCAGTGCAGCGGAGATTGGAGCGACAGAGGGGCAGGATCTGAGCGGGGAACGCGCCAGGGTGCTTGCAGCCGGCTCCCAGGAAGGAAGAAAAAAAAAAGCGCGCGCTTTCTTCAGCGGTCTTAAAGAGACAGGAGCCCAGCGGAGGAGCCGGATCGCCCCAGCACACCCAGCCCAGCAGGCTGGGAGTCCTGGGGAGTTTCAGACGCCTTAGCTGGCGACTGAGGAAGCGTAGCCATACTTAACACTACTCACTGAGATCAACAGCCTCCTATTCGTTCCCACCCCTGCCAGAGCGATAAAGGGCCCTGCGGAGCGGCACAGTCACAGCTGTGGAATAGTGGGGCAATAGCGCCACCTAGAGAATTCCCACAGAATCTACGTCCGGTGGGCAATTTTTTGTTTATTTGTTTTTTATTTTGTTTTTGTTTTTTCTTTTCTTTCTTTTTTTCTTTTTTTTTCTTTCTTTCTTTTTTTCTTTTTTTTCTTTTTTTCTCTTTTTTCTTCTTCTCTTTTTAAAGTCTTAAAGAGCCCAGCTGACATACGTGGCAACTATCAGTGACCAAATTATACAGCCATGAAAACACAGAGGAATATGGTTCAGACCAAAATCAACCAGACAACCCCAGAGAGGGAGTCTGAAGGGATGGAAATGCACAGCCTGCCTGAAAAAGAATTTAGAATAAAAGTCATTACCATGCTGATGGACCTACAGAGAAATGTGCAAGAGCTGAGGGAGGAAGTGAGGGAACTGAAGAAAGACAACACAGAAATCAGAAAAGCGATCGACGGGCTTAACAGCAGAATGGATGAGATGCGAGAGACTGTTAATGGAATAGAAAACAGAGAACAGGAGTACAGAGCAGCTGAGGCAGAGAGAGATAAAAGGATTTCTAGGAATGAAAGAATATTAAGAGAACTGTGTGACCAATCCAAACGGAAAAATATTCGCATTATAGGAGTACCAGAGAAGAAGAAGAGAGAGAAAAAGGGATAGAAAGTGTCTTTGAAGAAATAATTGCTGAAAACTTTCCCTCGCTGGGGAAGGAAGTAGTCTCGCAGTCCACCGAAGCTCATAGATATCCCAACACAAGGGACCCAAGGAAGACAACACCATGACACATAATAATTAAGATGGCAAAGATCAAAGATAAAGACAGGGTATTAAAGGCAGCTAGAGAGAGAAAAAAGATCACCTACAAAGGAAAACTCATCAGACTATCATCAGACTTCTTAACAGAAACCTTACAGGCCAGAAGAGAATGGCATGATATATTTAACGTTATGAAACAGAAGGGCCTCGAACCAAGAATATTGTATCCAGCACGATTATCATTTAAATATGATGGAGGGATTAAACAATTTCCAGACAAACGAAAGTTGAGAGAGTTTGCCTCTCATAAACCACCACTACAGGATATCTTAAAAGGACTGCTCTAGATGGAAGCACACCTAAGGCTAAAAAGATGTCACCAGAGAAAAAAAATCATAGCAAAGAAAGCAGACCATCCAAATACTAACTAAAGGCAAAGAATAAAACACCTATTATAGAAAGAATGGAGGAGGAGGAATAAGAAGGGAGAGAAATAAAGAAACATCAGACTGTGTTTACAATAACTTAACAAGAAAGTTAAGTTAGATTGTTAGATAGTAAAGAAGCAACCCTTGAACCCTTGGTAACCACGAATCTAAAGCCAGCAATGGCAATAAATACATACCTATCAATAATCACCCTAAATGTAAATGGACTGAATGCACCAATCAAAAGACACAGAGTAACAGAATGGATAAAAAAGCAAGACCCATCTATATGCTGCCTACAAGAAACTCACCTCAAATCCAAAGATATACACAGACTAAAAGTGAAGGGATGGAAAAAGATATTTCATGCAAACAACAAGGAGAAAAAAGCCGGTTTTGCAGTACTTGTATCAGACAAAATAGACTTCAAAACGAAGAAAGTAGCAAAAGATAAAGAAGAACATTACATAATGATAATGGGGTCAGTCCAACAAGAAGATATAACCATTATAAATATATATGCACCCAACACAGGAGCGCCAGCATATGTGAGACAAATACTAACAGAATTAAAGGAGGAAATAGACAGCAATGCATTCATCTTAGGAGACTTCAACACACCACTCACTCCAGAGGACAGATCAACCAGACAGAAAATAAGTAAAGACACAGAGGCACTGAACAACACACTAGAACAGATGGACCTAACAGACATCTACAGAACTCTACACCCAAAAGCAACAGGATACACATTCTTCTCAAGTGCACATGGAACATTTTCCAGAATAGACCACATACTAGGCCACAAAAAGAACCTCAGTAATTTCAAAAATATTGAAATCCTACCAACCAACTTCTCAGATCACCAAGGTATAAAACTAGAAATAAATTTTAGAAAGAAATCAAAAAGGCTCACAAATACATGGAGACTTAACAACACTCTCCTAATTAATCAATGGGTAAACGACCAAATCAAAACAGAAATCAAAGAATATATGGAGACTAATGACAACAACAAGACAAAGCCACAACTTCTGTGGGACGCAGCAAAGGCAGTTCTAAGAGGAAAGTATATTGCAATCCAGGCCTATTTAAAGAAGGAAGAACATTCCCAAATGAATAGTCTAAAGACACAATTACTGAAATTGGAAAAAGAAGAACAAATGAGGCCCAAAGTCACCAGAAGGAGGGACATAATAAAGATTAGAGAAGAAATAAATAAAATTGAGAAGAATAAAACAATAGAAAAATCAATAAAACCAAGAGCTGGTTCTTTGAAAAAATAAACAAAATAGATAAACCCCTAGCCAGACTCATTAAGAGAAAAAGAGAATCTACACACATAAACACAATCAGAAATGAGAAAGGAAAAATCACGACGGACCCCACAGAAATACAAAGAATTATAAGAGAATATTATGAGAATCTATATGCTAACAAGCTGGAAAACATAGAAGAAATGGACAACTTCTTAGAAAAATACAACCTTACAAGACTGACCAAGCAAGAAACAGAAAAACTAAACAGACCAATCACCAGTGATGAAATCGAATTGGTAATCAAAAAACTACCCAAGAACAAAACCCCTGGGCCTGATGGATTCACCTCTGAATTCTACCAGACATATAGAGAAGAAATAACACCGATTCTCCTTAAAGTTTTCCAAAAAATAGAAGAGGAGGGAATACTTCCAAACTCATTCTATGAAGCCAGCATCACTCTAATACCAAAACCGGGCAAAGACCTCACCAAAAAAGAAAATTACAGACCAATATCCCTGATGAACGTAGATGCAAAAATACTCAACAAAATATTAGCAAACCGAATTCAAAAATACATCAAGAGGATCATACACCATGATCAAGTGGGATTCATCCCAGGGATGCAAGGATGGTACAACATTCGAAAATCCATCAGCATCATCCACCACATCAACAAAAAGAAGAAAAAACCACATGATCATCTCCATAGATGCTGAAAAAGCATTTGACAAAATTCAGCATCCATTCCTGATTAAAACTCTCAACAAAATGGGTATAGAGGGCAAGTACCTCAACATCATAAAGGCTATATATGACAAACCCACAGCTAACATCATACTTAATGGCGAGACGCTGAAAGCTTTTCATCTAAGATCGGAACAAGACAAGGATGCCCACTCTCTCCACTGTTATTCAACATAGTACTGGAGGTCCTAGCCACAGCAATCAGACAAAACAAAGACATACAAGGCATCCAGATTGGTAAAGAAGAAGTCAAATTGTCACTATTTGCAGATGACATGATACTGTACATAAAAAACCCTAAAGACTCCACTCCAAAACTACTAGAACTAATATCTGAATTCAGCAAAGTTGCAGGATACAAAATTAACACACAGAAATCTGTTGCTTTCCTATACACTAATGAGCAACTAACAGAAAGAGAAATCAGAAAAACAATTCCATTCACAATTGCATCAAAAAGAATAAAATACCTAGGAATAAACCTAACAAGGAAGTGAAAGACCTGTACTATGAAAACTACAAGACACTCCTAGGAGAAATTAAAGAGGACACTAACAAATGGAAATGCATCCCATGCTCTTGGCTATGAAGAATCAATATTGTCAAAATGGCTATACTACCTAAAGTAATCTACAGATTCAATGCAATCTCTATCAAACTACCAACAGCTTTCTTCAATGAACTGGAACAAATAATTCTAAAATTCATATGGAACCACAAAAGACCCCGAATAGCCAAATCAATCCTGAGAAGGAGGAATGAAACAGGGGGAATTACACTCCCTGACTTCAAGCTCTACTACAAAGCCACAGTAATCAAGACAATTTGGTATTGGCACAAAAACAGACACACAGACCAGTGGAACAGAATAGAGAATCCAAACATTAACCCAAACATATACAGTCAATTAATATTTGATAAAAGTGCCTTGGATATACAATGGGAGATGACAGCCTCTTCAGCAGCTGGTGTTGGAAAAACTGGACAGCTACATGTAAGAGAATGAAACTGGACTACTGTCTAGCCCCATATACAAAGGTAAACTCAAGGTGGATCAAAGACCTGAATGTAAGTCATGAAACCATAAAACTCTTAGAAAAAAACATAGGCAAAAAATCTCTTGGACATAAACATGAGCAACTTCTTCATGAACATATCTCCCCGGGCAAGGGAAACAAAAGCAAAAATGAACAAGTGGGATTATATCAAGCTGAAAAGCTTCTGTACAGCAAAGGACACCATCAGTAGAACAAAAAGACATCCTACAGTATGGGAGAATATATTCATAAAAAACGTATCTGATAAAGGGTTGACATCCAAAATATATAAAGAACTCATGCATCTCAACAAACAGAAAGCAAATAATCCAATTAAGAAATGGGCAGAGGACATGAATAGACACTTCTCCAAAGAAGAAATTCAGATGGCCAACAGGCACATGAAAAGATGCTCCACATCGCTAATCATCAGAGAAATGCAGATTAAAACCACAATGAGCTATCACCTCACACCAGTGAGGATGGCCACCATCCAAAACACAAACAACAACAAATGTTGGCGAGGATGTGGAGAAAAGGGAACCCTCCTACACTGCTGCTGGGACTGCAAATTAGTTCAACCATTGTGGAAAGCAGTATGGAGGTTCCTCAAAAAACTCAAAATAGAAATACCATTTGACCCAGGAATTCCACTCCTAGGAATTTACCCTAAGAATGCAGCAGCCCAATTTGAAAAGGACAGATGCAGCCCTATGTTTATTGCAGCACTATTTACAACAGCCAAGAAATGGAAGCAACCTAAGTGTCCATCAGTAGATGAATGGATAAAGAAGATGTGGTACATATACACAATGGAATATTATTCAGCCATAAGAAGAAACAAATCCTACCATTTGCAACAACATGGATGGAGCTAGAGGGTATTATGCTCAGTGAAATAAGCCAGGCGGAAAAAAGAAGTATCAAGTAATTTCACTCATATGTGGAGTATAAGAACAAAGAAAAAAACTGAAGGAACAAAACAGCAGCAGACTCACAGAACCCAAGAACAGACTAATAGTTACCAAAGGGAAAGGGACTGGGAAAAATGGGCGGGAAGGGAGGGATAAGAGGGAAAAAGGGGCGTTATGATTAGCAGATATAATCTTGGGGGGGCACGGGGAGGGCAGTACAACTCAGAGAAAACAAGTAGGGATTCTATAGCATCTCACTACACTGATGGACAGTGACTGTAATGGGGTTGGTGGGGGGGACCTGGTGAAGGGGTAGTTTAATAATCGTAATATTGCACATGTAATTGTAAATTAATGATAATAAAATAAATTATATTAAAAAAAACAGTAAAAAAAAAATAAGCCATTCCCACCAATTCTGCCTTCCACCAATTACTGCATTTATAGCATGGCACCAGCCTAAAAAAGAACAAGGATGTATGAAAAAATTCATCATCAAAACTCTGCCAGAGAAGAGCAGAAGGGTCCTCAGGCACCGAATCTGTCATTCTACACACAAGTGCATACAGTCAGTACTGGAAGGCAAATAGATGGCCTGTGACCTCATGCTTGTTTTTACTCTGGCTGGGCAGATCTTTATCAGCGGAGATGATCTAGGAGGTGCTGTGACCAGAGAAGAGTGTCCAGGTCATCAAGTCCTCACCAGTCCCTAATCAGTGATCTTTGTGCTCCCAAAGGCACCCACTCTGTGGAGGAAAGGATTTTTCCAGACCATCTGAAGAATAAGGAGCAGAGGCTTAAAGAGTAGCATCTAATACCCATTCTCCCAGCTCCCCATGAAAGGTCAAAACCCAAAGAGGTGGGAGCTCAGCTCGCCCTCACAAACTAATAAGCCAATGGCCAAACTCGAGCCCAAGTCCAGAGGTAATTTCCACCCTATCCTGAACTATCAGCCTGGTTCGACAAAACCTACCCAGACCTGGCTTCCGGGGGCCCTGGCTCTGCCATGAAACAAGACAACCAGCTGGGAAGGCTGGCAGGATGCTTCAGCTCTACTACCACCCCAGTCTTCACAAAACAGAAAATTGGGCTGCCTTGGAGGCATCCCAGGTACTCTACACCCCACCTCCCCTCTCTCTCACCATGTCTCATTGTCTTTCCTCCTGCATTCTGATGTCCAAACAAATCACCTCAGCAAGAACCAAATGAATATGAAATGTGAGGAGTGGGAAGGAGTGGCAGGGACACAGTGACACATCTTTGAGGCAGTATGCATAGGGACATAATGGTGAGGAGCCCGGGGTCTGGCGCCCACTGCCTGGGCGAATCCCGGCATCACCACCCACGAGTTGCACAGCCCCCCACAAATGCCCTGACCTCTCGGGTCCTCATTCACACCTGTGAACTGGAAACTCTAACAGTGCCTCCTGCATATTTGAAATCATGTGACATGCTCAAAATAGGGCTGGGCCACGGTGAGCACTCAGATTTCAAACATTTTACAAACAGTGTCTCATATTATATGATGTAATCTTCACAAAAATGCTTTGGGTCCCATTGCAAAGGTGAGCAAGCAGAGACTCAGGGAAGCTATATAACTAGCCCAACGCAATGGAGTTAGTAGAGGCAGGGCTGGGACATGAACTGAGGTCTGACATCAAAGCAGGGGCTCTTTATCAACGCACTTTGCTACCTCCCTGAGAGGTGTGCCTCCATGGGTAGTGGACGACACATGGGGACAAAGAAAACACCAACTCAGGTAGGAGCATATGGAGATGATGGTCATTTTTCAAGTGCTCTGTTGGTT